>JBCJKH010014972.1:28748-39566 GCA_039877255.1 Loriculus beryllinus | reverse complement strand
TTCAGAAGTGAGAGGAGGGGGGAGAGGGGGGACAGGAATGGGGGTTGGAAAGGGAGAGAAACATCTCTCAAATCATTATTTCCGGTAGATGCACCTCTTTGTTTGGATTCCCCTGACTGTCAGTGAGGAGAAGCCTCTGCGTATCTGGCTTCGGTCAGTTTGATCTCCCGGAATGAGACGGGCAAACGCACGACATAAAGGAAAATAAGTTTAAAAGAGAAGGAAAAAAAACAAATGAAGAAAAAGAAAAAAGGAAAACCTCCGGAGTTGCGAAACGAACTCTTTTTGCAGGGACACGGGAAGTACATAAATAAACAACTGAAGGGGAATTTGGGAAGATTGTTGCTTCTCCTCCCCCTCCCCTTCGCACTTTTTCAGAGACCGTAACAAAAAAGCCCCCCGAAAGCTCCTGGCCACGGCTCCGTGCCAGCGCCAGCTTCTGGCATCCCTACCTGTTGCGTACAGCGCGAAGACGACGCCGACCGCATCCGTCCCAAAGAAACAAGAAGTGAAGGTGGGGGCCGCCCGCAGCCCCTCGGCCCTTCACCTGCCCTCCGGCCGCCCCCACGGGGACACCCGTCGCGGGCGCTGCCAGCAGCCACGGCGCGGCCCCGGGCGGAAACCGCGGCTGCGCCGGTACCCTTGCCCGGCCCCGGCCCGCAGGCGGCCGTCGGGGCGCCGAGGTCCCCGCCGAAAGTTTGGCGGGGCGGGGCGGGGGTGCGCGGCGGCCTCGCACCGAGACAAAAGAAACGCGGAGCAGAGCTGCGACTCACCTTGAAGGGAGGGAGGCTGGAGAGACACCTTCCGCCTCAGTTCTCCTCCTCCTCCTTCCCACCCTCTGGCCCTGTGGCGACGGCGGGGTCGCGGGACCGGCTCATGCTGTAGCAGGGCGCCCGGCCCGGCTCGGCCCCGCCAAGGGTCCCCTCCCCGGCGCAGAACAAAGGCGCGGGGGAGCGGCACCTCCGCCCCGCTGTGCCTAAGTTTGTGGTGCCCGTCCCGCACCCCGGCGTCCCGGCCCCACGCGAGGGGAAAGGCAGCGGGAAGCGGACCGGCCGCCTGGAGCGGGACCCGCACGTCGGGGTGGCGGGACCGGGGATACTGGCAGGGCGGGAGCAGTGACGGGGGGGGGGGTACCGATGGGGAAAGGGGGAAAGCATGGATCTGCCGCCCTTTGTCTGCACGTGTGTGTGTGTGTGTGTGTGTGTGTGTGTGCACAGTGGCTCTGCTGGCACAGGCTCGGGACAGCTCTGAGTCGTGTATGTGTGTCCCCCTCCCCTGACCCTCAGCCATCAGGCCGCCGTGCTGAAGCAGGCTGCCTAGGCCCCCACGATGCCCCAGCTGCAGCTTGCTTCTGGTGGGGTTGGTTTTTATGGGTTTGTTTTTTTTTTTTGGTTTTTTTTTTTTTGTTTGTTTGTTTGGGGTTTTTTTGTCTTAAAAAAAAAAAAAAAAAAAAGAAAAAGAAAAGGAAACCTTGAAGAAGTTACCAGGAATAGGTAATTAATAGCAGCCCATACCGCACAGGGTAAGGCTAGCCTTTCAAAGTCAGAAACCAGAGGATGATCCTCGGATGTGGGGTTTTTTAGAAGGAAAAACAGGATGGGAAGAGCACAGCATTTAGCCTTTGGTGTCCTGTTGCCACCTCCTGCAACCCCTGTTTGCCTATGTCCCTTTCTATTTCCCTTCAGTTCATTCAAGTTTCATGCTAGCAATCCAACTTGTCTTTCTTCCAGCTCCTTTCCTACATGCCCATCTTCATGAGTTTTGAGGCTTACTCAAACCAGCCCCTGATACCCAATGCTATCATCCTTAAAGTAAGTCTTGTTCCTCAAAACATTTTGCAACTCCCCATGCAGGATCAACCTTTTAATCCTCCTGCTCCACACTGCATGCTCTGTACATTGCTTTCAATTAATGTCATCCTATGTTCTGCTGCAATGTACTTTGCTGTTGGTTTTCAGTCAAAATTTGTGAAATGAAAAGGTAATACATAACAGTGTAACACCAGGAATGTGAATCCTTGTAGCCATTCTTCTTTATCACCCCTTTTACCTTCTTTTGCCCTTCTCCATTGCATGCTCGGGAGTAACTATCATAAAACTTATACAATCTCCTCCTAAATTATTTTCTATAGACTGTTTCTCCTTTACCTCCATTTCTGACTGAATGTAGATCTTTATTCTCCCCATCTACACTATTTCCATGGTTGTTCTTTCCATCTTTCTTTTCCCTAGTCCTCACTTTTATTTTTCTTAAACATTCAGTTTCACAGGAGGAGGATGAATGTTAACTGCACCATAGCCATTTTATTACTTCCATTCTTATTTTCTCTGCTTTTTGCATGTACACTTTTAGTAATGCACACTGACGGCCAACCAACATGCTCTCTTCTGCTAACACATATACAGTTTTTGCCTGATCTTTCCCAGATGGGATGTCTCTACCTTATTACTTCATTATAAATGACCAAGACTAACTAACTGTTGGACCAGAAGCCGTCCTTTGCATAAAGTCCCAAAACAATGACCTGATTACATCCAATATATACAAACAGAAGATAGGCACAGCTGATATGTAGCTGAAGAGCTACCTGAGCAACAATGAGAAAAATTAATTGAAAGGGCAAAAACATCAGAAATATTTCAACGAAATTTACTGTGTCTTAAAGAAGAGTTTATTTGATGGATAAAAGGCCATCTGCAGTCAAGACAATAAAATCTGGTTAAAGTCCCTTTTTGGTTTGTTGGGCCAGGTAAAGGCAACAGTAAAAAAGGAAAACATAAGAAGCAAGGGAAAATATGCTATTGATAATAAGTAACATGAAACAGAAAATGTATCATGTAGAAAATTATTTGGAAAAGATAAAGACATAGAAAGAAACTTTTGTCTTTGGAAAAGACAAATATAGAAAAATCCACATCAGAAATGGATGGAATTCAAATAATTTTACTGTAAGAGAGGAATGAAGCATCTCCTAATAATGCTCATAGGCCTGTCAGTAGATATATTAACATTTTTAATTTTAATGATACAAAATGTATTGCTAATGATACCTTTGTTCTGTAAGTGGAAATATAAATATTACACACAGATCACGGCCTACTCTTTAGTCTTTGGGCAGCACCTAGCTCCAATAAACATTAAATCCTTAACTGCAGATACCTTGCATCCATGGAATCAGAAAACATTTGGTATTTTATGTCACATGATGTTCACTTTAATAAATCCTGGAATGTCATGGAAATTAGGGGAATCTATTACCAACATTGTGCCAATTCAAAAAAAAAAAAAAAAAAAAAGAATGAAGCACATGACCCAGATTACAATACACTCTTTTCCTAACATTCGTCTCTTAAAAAATAGTGGAAAGCCTGACACGGGGTTGAACTCGAGGAGAGCTAAAGATAAGAATAAAGATTCTAAGGCAGTGTTCATTCATCTTTAATTCTTCTTTTTGCATTTGTATTTATGTTTTATTGTGCCTGTAGGAGGGATCCAAGTGTACGTCTGCTGATAGCTGCACATGCCGACAGCTGGTTTGAAGAAAGCCACAACAGTGAAGAAATTACCCACAGAGTACCAAAATTTAAACATTTCAAATGAGTGACCTAATTTATTCTGGCTTCCAAATATGGTGTACAAGTGGCCTAAACTACCTATGTTTAGCTTTTAAATACTTGATTCCCCCAGCGACCAATCACATTCTTAATTCTTTCACTCTCAGATATCTGATCTCTTTCTGTCTCCATATCACTTTTATCCTGCTTCCCAAGCTTCCTTGATGAAGGACTTTAGTGATATTCACGCTAGACATAAATTTAGCATTTTATGATCAAAAAAGTTCATTAAATCATCATATAAAAGGTCAAACTAGGCAGAGAATGTAATCCAATTTCTCCTGTATTTATCCTGTTTTGCCGTATTCTTCTGAAGTCCAACTTCAGAAAGATTTCCCATTTTGCTAACACATTGTGTGATACACAGTCAACCACTTCCTGTAAGAACTAAGTCAGCTATACGGCTATAAAAAGAAAAGCTGTACTTCAGTTTAAATCAGAATTTGTTTGGCTTTAGCTTCTAGTTACTTTTTTTAATTTATTTTATGTCTCGCCACCGCATTAGTGTACAGCTAATTTTATAAATAGGGGCCTGAAAGCAAGACTGGCTGCACAAGACAGGAAACCTTCCTGCAGAGCTAATGCACTTACAGGATTTTTTAATCTCTTTGAGGGATTACTTGCATTAACTTGTTTAGGTTCCATTACATTTACCAAGAAAACATACAATAGCTTAAAGTTCACCAGCTGAGTGGGTCTGTGGGGCTGTGACACCCATTTAACATCTGGTTGCCACGCTAATGGCAATGGTCATTTTGAAGCATGTGGTAGTGCCACAGTGATCATGTGAAGACTGGCACCCCAAAGCCTGGAATTTTGTGCAGATGCAGTAAGCACCAACTATGCAGATCAATGCAAAGGGCAGCCCAGCCTGGAGGAGGGAACTGGGATGCTGATTATGTCTTACTCCCATTACACAACCTACATGTGGCTTTTTGACTTCCTTTATAAGTTCTCTTACACTGGAAAAGGGGGAGTCCAAACGCACATTGCCTGCAGACATCTCCAGACTAAACAGCCAATTGTCCTTTACCTGCAGTTTCCAAGAGGTTGGATATGAAGACCCACATGGCTCTTCTGATCTTTTTTCTGGCAGTGTCAGAAAAATTCAGACAATGCTAGATCCACTAAACAACTACCACAGAGCTCCCCAGAAGAGAGGATTAGTTTCAGTTCTATTTTAGTAGATGCCACAGGAGATGACAAGCTTCAGGAGGGAAGTCAGAGAAAATTTAGCATATGTCAGCTACAGTAAAAGTCCTTACTTTTATTGTGAGAAAAGACTGCACAAAATGTCATTAATTGTTTTTTGACCCCACCTTAGAGAAAAGTGAGCTACTACTCATCTTCCAAGGGCATCTGACCATTTTGACTTGTTTATAAGATTCTGGATATTGCCATGTATAGGTAGGCAGGCAGTGGAGCAGAATATTAGGAAAAGGTGGTCTTTTAGCAGATATTTCAGAGCACCTTCTGGGGTTTGTTGTCTTAGCAATATTTTGTTTCTCCTTCTGGTTTATTGTTCTATATATAGAAGCTGATTTCACCATTGCTTTCTTTTGCAGAAGTATGAATCAAATCATTAGGTCAATCCAGTCCTGTAAATGTAAAGACAAAGACAGACAAAGATGCAAATGAAAGAACTGGTTTGGCATGGATATATTCTTGTCTGGAGACAAATTCTCAGCACAGGATGTTTATTTTAAAACAAACAAACAAACCTCAAACCAACCCTGCATTTTTTCTATCCAAAACGGTATCAAAGCATGAGCTTTCCACCACTGCATTCTTTTGAATCACCTAAACAACATCCATATTCTAGAGAGAGAAAATACTATTTGTAATTGATTCTCATCTGCCTGCATTTTCCTTATGTTTCCCCCTAAGCCAGAAAAAAGGTACTGATCGCTGGTCTTGTTTTCCATTAAGTGTTTATCTTGAAAATCTTACCTCAGAGACCCCGTTAAGACAACTTCTTTTTAGGTATGTAGACCAGAGCCTCTTTGATACCTCCCTTTATATCTCCCCACCTCTCTCACCCACCTGTCTATTTAACCCACACTTTTTATTTACCAAATCAGTAACTTGACACAGACTTGGTTCTATTTTAACTGTTTCTGTCACTTTTCCCTCCAGAGCTTACGGTTTTTCTAACAGATCTTGTACAAGGATCCCTTGAGAAATAGATAATTCCCAAACAAATTCAAAGAAGGCTTTATTTCAGCAATATGCCCGTATATGATGGTTGCTATTGCAGTTGCTATTCCTCTCAAATAAAAGTTTTTATTATGAAAATGAAAGCTCTTTTGCAAGCTGAACAAATGAACAGGCCCATTTTATGTTATTCTTAATAGATGGGGCAAAAAGATTACTTTTCCATATTCTTGTTCCCATTTACATATAATTGTGAGTACTACTTGAAGAGATTATTATAGTCAAAATAAGACTATGCTTGGGAACTTCTCGTTTCTGCCTTGCTTTTTTCTTCTTTAAAATTTTAAAACATTAGCTTGGACTTCTTAATTCCTGAAAATTTCAACCTGAGGCATAATGAGTTTAAATATAGCTGCAAAAATGAGATGTTGTATAAAGATTATCTAATGTACATACACCTTCAAAATTGCTAGAAAAGTATGGTAGACCTGAATGTTCAAGGCTAACAATCTGAATATATTATTTGATAATATCCATTCTTATCATCTTTTGAGAATGTTCAAGTTATTTCTAGTCTCTTTTCTACATACTTAATTCATTATCTGTCTCTCTGGTTTATATTGAAAAATGTCACCCTTTCTAGTTCACCACTTCTTTTAAGAAATCACCCCTCCATACTGACAAAGGCACTGGACTAGAATCGTAGTCAGCATGATCTCTTTGGTTCATAAATCTGTTTGAGCAGTCAGCTGAATATTGATGAAGCATGGAGACTAAAATCCTTGTCTTGAGTTCCCTCATATAGAAAATATACAGGACAACGTCAGGAAAAGGGTCCTAGTCCTACTTACAGTTTTGGCCTGTTTTAACAGGCTTTGTGCACCTTGTTATCATATGAAACACCTGTTTGTAGCTTAATAATATATCTTTGTGCTGTCATAATATGACCAGATATATAAGCAGACAGATAATAGACAGAGGTTTTGCAGCCAGCCCAAAATCTAATCTGGGACTTCCTCATCTCCACAGCAATGAGCAGTCCTCCGAGAACATGCACTTCTGCTTCATGCGGCATGGGTGAGGTTATGCAGTTTGCAGCCCTCAAAAATTAAGTAAGTTTATGCCACAGAGCACACTTCCCCATCATGCACAAAGCGACAGGAGAAAGATTTAACCCAGACAGAGAAAAGCTGTTCCTCTTCTTCTGGTTTTGAGCATCCCCAGGTGCCAGCAAGGACCTGGGCACAGGAGGCTTGTGCATCCAGATGAGTCAGCTGTTGCTCAGACAGCTGGAAAACACCAGATAAATGAGGGAGCATCAAAAGCGATGGAAGAGGATGAAGGACAGACTTTTCCCAACCCTTCTGTCAGAGGCCATGGAAGCAGGCAAAGCCTCCTCTGAGTACCAGGCTGCTCAGGTCACCACGAGGCTGCCCTGTAAATTCAGCCCACACCAGCACAAGAGTTTTTTCACTCTGTACATTAACACATTCTCCTGGCCACAGATCCAGCAAGCCAGCCCAGCCTCCCTGATTTGATTTTAGCTTATATGAGTACTGACATCATGTATCTTCAGGTCTTACGAGTTTGACCCTTTTTGCATAGAAATAGATATGGCAAAAATGTGGACATATACCTGCCAATGTGAAGGAGGATGGAATATAATTTTTTTTTGCAAGAAATATCAAGGTCACCCTAAGCACAGCAATATTATACCAGTGCTGGTAAAAACAGCATAGTAAATATAGACATGAGATAAACTAACTGTCTGGTTTTCCATTTGCCTCTGACCTCTATTACTGTTCTTTGTTCCTTTGCCTATAACCTCTATAATTGCCTTTTTGGTCCTTTAGGTCAATATGATTATCAGTCTCAACACTGCCACGGCTCTCAAATTTTTCAAATGAAATCTCATCTAGAAAGTTACAACCCCATTCAGTTCAAAAAATTGTGCTTTTGACTGATACAGAACACTTTCTTTCAGAAATAGATCCATATTCATAAAAGGATAGTTATTCAGTCCTACCAATTTATTTTCCTTTTGTCATTCTCTACAAAAAATAGTTTACCTACCATTACCAATTACCTACCTTCATATTTTTCAAAGCATACCCTTGTTTTAACCACTTATTAAAATACAAACTGCATACTGAAAACCAGTGTCCGGGGGAGTGCCAGTCTTGGATAAAGTTACGTGGCTTGATGAAATAGATATAATAATGATATCAGTCTGATAAAAGTTGAATTCATCTCTATATAATGAGAAAGAAGAATATACAGAATATATAGAGAGTTTGAATGAGGTATTGCTTGTGCTCCCTCAAGAAAACCGAGATGTATATTTGTCAACACCGGTTAAAGTTTATCATTTTCCCTAACCCCATGATTTCTAAGTAGCAATCCACTACAGCTGCCAGTGGAATGACTGAAAAAATATCACTAACACCAATATTGATAATGCCCACCCAGATGCAAATCCAAACATAATATGCAAGTAGTATATATAAAAAAGCATGCTTTCTCCAGTCCCACTCTTACAATCTCTCATGCAATCATCTTTATGCACGTGTCTGACCACTGCATGGAAGCTGTATTTTGAGAACCCAAGTGAAGGCCATGGCAAGTCCCAAAGGCAACAGTTTCAAATATGTAAACTTATCCACAGACTCTTCCTGCTGCACAACCCTCCTACCCTCCCCCCAGTCTCCTCTGCCTGGTGTTATCTTTATGTCAAATAACAAGAAAATATATAAAATTAAAAATTAATAAAGCTCAAATAAGCCTATTCTCTTCAAATTTGGTGCTTCACATAATGCCAGTGGTATCATGAAAGGAAAATATCTATCATATGCGACTGTTTAGAGTCAGATCAGAAACACCCATAATCTGACAGTAACCTCTGACCGTAAAGCCAAATTACAAATTCTGTACTTACTACACATAAACACATTATGTTTACAGATTCTGCCTCCACAGACGCACGGTAATTTATGGGGTCCCTCAGTCAACAGCTATTTTATATTAAACTCCAACCATAAGTACATAAATAATTTCAATGATACATTCACAAGGACAGCAATCAGGGTTTTTTTTTTTTTTGGTTAGTTGGTTTATTTTGGTGTTTCCAGGTTTTTTTTGGGGGGGTGGAGGGGTGTGTTTTTACGAAGTGAAATAAAGTGTGGGATAGGGTGAAGAGGGGCTGCTTTCTCAGTGATGACAGGAAAATCCTGGAGAAATCCTCATATACATAAAAAGAGGCAAACATTTACTAGATAAAAGCAAGGCAGAGGAGAAATGACTACCTAACAGCTGCAGCTGGTTGTCTCTGCAGATTTAGAGGATCAGCTACCAAGACTGTAATTCTAAGAAAATCTCCTATTAATGGATAAAACTCAATTGCACACTGTTCAGCGCAGGCTAGGCAGTGAGAACAAGATAAGTAAGAAAAAGAAAAACCATTGTTTCTCTAATTGCAGGCTCCTGAATTTGCTTCACGGGTGTGAAGCAAATTCGCCACATCCTGTTGGAAACTGGTGGCTCCTGTTACCAGTTCATTTCATAGGTCACCAACCGGCTGTCAGATTGTAATGACTTCTGGCTATTTCTAACTGGGATTTAAATCAGTGACCTGAAGTAAAGACACTCATCCTATTACGAGCCTCCTGAGCCATGTAAATTCCAGTGGAGCATTTTTAAATTATTCTTAAGCTTACTTCACACAGATATAAATGTTCACAGAAGATCCAACTTGATGAGGAGTCAGGCCATAACTATTGATGGAAGCCTCATTCCTCTTTAGTGAAAATTCCAGAAACCTTTGGTTTGCATTATTCATTCACTAAGCTACCTATGTATGCAATGTGCATGTGCAAGCTATTTGAGTAATTCATCAGCTTTAGTGATAGCTGGATATGCAGATTTTATATTCTAATGCATAGATCAGAAACACTTGGATCCACATACCAAAAGAACTTTGAATATTTCTTGTGATGGTTTGTTTTATGAAGTTATACTGTACTGAACAGGCTAGTTTAAAAGCACTGGAAGGACTTCTGGGAAGTTTCCTTTGCTCTTAAATCATCTATCTTTATGGCAGTAACACTGCCCATGAAGTTTGCACTTTCATTACCACAAATACCTAAAAAGAAATAAAAAATAATAAATAAATAAAAATCAGTGTAACCTTATTTATCTCATCTTCATTCAAAAAGAGAAATTGAAAGTTCTACTCTGGGGCAAAAAATGGTCCTGCTAACTCAGAATATGAATTGCAGGAAAACCAAAGCATTAAAGAAACCTCCCAAAAAACCCAAAGCAAAACAAAACCATCACCACCAAAACCCCAACCTCACAGACAACTGCACATGAAAAGTTTAGGTCATTATATTTAATCACATCAAATGAATAAATAGCTGTGAAAAACTGAAATTTCTGGAAATCATGCCCATAGCTAACCAGCCGCAATCAGAGGCTGCAGAAAAATTATTAATCTGCTGTTACTCAGCTTCCAGCCACCACAGGATGACCAGACTGTTTTTCTAACCTATTTAGTTACAAAATGTGTCTAGTTATATTGTTTGCTTCCTGCATTTGTTTCTGAATATCACATAGACAACATATTTTACATGCCCAGTACAAAACAATTTGTTACCTCAATAAAGACTTCTACAAAAAACTCTGAAATTAAAAATCAGTGTGAAAAGAGATCCTTTCCTTGCTTTATCATCAAGGAAAAAATTACAAATGTTTTAATGTATTAACATTTTTAAGTATTCAAATTTAAAAAGTATTCTTGATTTAAACTAATGCTAAGCATATCTGATGAGCGACCACAGACAGCACTGCTTTCTAGGTACCAGAAACAGGAGATATTTTACATCAGGAGACTAAACACCCACTTAGATAACAGTAAATAAAATGTAGACAGAGTAGAACCTTACCAGACCTGTGTTGACCTCTGTATAAAAAGTGTTATGCACAGACAAGATAGTCACGAAACCCTTCCTCAGAATTTTACACTGATTTTTCTGTTACGTTCAGTAAGTAAACA
>JBCJKH010014972.1:11807-28648 GCA_039877255.1 Loriculus beryllinus | reverse complement strand
CCTCCAATTTCAGAAACAGAAGATCTGACAGAGGACAAAAGAGTGGCATCAAGTGATGTGGTTAATTTTCTATAGCTGATTTTTCTCCACAGGCACCTTAAGGAGGGTTACTGCTAGGAGAGACATTCTCAAGACAGCAAGTGAGAGAAATGGGGTTTATTGTCAAACATCTGAAACCCACTGTGTCCATCCTTTCTGGCAGTCAAGACTGCTTATTCAAGACTTCCTGCATTACAAAGGGCTCAAACACAACTTTCTTCCCTCAATTATGAAGCGCTCACTGTGAAGCCTGTCCAGACCTTCACAGAAGCAAACCACCAGCTCAGAGAATTCAGTGATTCCCAGTAAGTACCTGGCTCTCTTCTCACACAGCATATGGGCATCCCAAGCCCACACAACACCTTCACTCACAGGGAGGAGAAACAACTGTGACCAGTCACAGGCAGCAGCTGATGCTGTAGGATCTCTCTGGCCTGCATGCTGGACTGGGCACTGTTACCTACCATTGTGGTCGCCATGCACGTTAACTGTGTGCATGGGTGCACAGAGCTGATTAGCTGGCAAGAAATGGATATT
The DNA here is from genome assembly GCA_039877255.1 of Loriculus beryllinus. Classification (NCBI taxonomy): domain Eukaryota; kingdom Metazoa; phylum Chordata; class Aves; order Psittaciformes; family Psittacidae; genus Loriculus; species Loriculus beryllinus. The sequence goes on along the minus strand of JBCJKH010014972.1, from coordinate 28,072 downwards.
ATTGCAGATTGCTATAATGCTTCACTGCATTTGATTTTAAAAGGTAATGAGTAGGATTCTTGGCGTCATGGGATTGTGACCTGCAGCTGTATGGCACAGGTACAAGCACCTACAGAAGTAGCTTAAAATATGCAATAAGTTCTATTAAATAATAATAATAATAAAAAATAATCAGGATTTCTCTTTCTGAACATTTCTGTAATTCCAGCTTTATCATGTACATTACACTTTTTTATACTGACTCAGACAGCCCTAGCTGAAACTGTCAGGGGGCTTATATTACATCCTGCAAGTCCTCCAGGAGACTCTCCTCAAACTATTCCTCAGTTTTTCAATCAATTCTGAACAGAATTATCTCAGCTTTAACTGACAAAGACAAAACAAAACAAACAAACAAATCTGTAAAATCAGGATGTGCATGTATAAACAAGGCCTATGGAACAAAGCAGTCAAGCTCAGAAATGGAAGAGAGTTATTCCAGAAGGGGAATACCCAAGTAGAAAAGTTACTTTACTTCCCACTAAGGGCATATTCCAAAGCAGATGTAAATCACTGGTGCCTTTTCCAGCTGGGTTCAATGCACTTTGCATTAAATTTCATAAAACATCACTTCAGGTGTTCTCATTAAAAAAGTATGAAAGATTAAAAATCAACCAGAAACACCAAGGCATATTTTTACAGTCTTAGGGTGCACCGTGGATGATAAGGCGAAGCTAGCTGATTAACATGTGAGCCAATCTTCATTTTCTCATCTCTGCTGCTGCTATTTGAGCAATTTCTAGGTCTCATGGTGCCTCAGCTGAAGTGCAGAGTCGAACAAATAAATAGAGAAAAAAAGGGCTTTAGCTTTGCAGGAATGACTAGGTAGACCTGGAGCAGGGATCACTCCTTCTTGAGCCTTCACAGCCTTCTTCAGGCAAAGCCACTCTACCCAGGAGCAGAAGATTAGGAATTATATTCAAATATTATGCCATTTTGAAAAGCTTCTGTCCGCTCAAATTCAGCTTCAAGCCAGCATAAGATGGCAGGGTTAGGATACATAATTTCATTTCCTTGTGAGGGTTATCCTATCTCTCTGCCATTGCCTTTGCTATTAAATCCATAAAGTTCAGGTTTGGTTTATGTGCATTTGAGAAATTTGCATTGTTTAACTTATTCAACCAGACTTCTATAACGTGACCATAAGTAGTCTCTTTTCTAGCTTAATTAAGGGCAGCTTAGTTTTGTTTACTTTCCATGATAAGCAATTTGAAGAGTTCAAACCCCTTTATTTTGTGAATACAGTTTTTAGGACATACTTACATTCCACTGAATTATGACAGGCAACATTTTATCACAATAAGTAATTTCTGTGATACCATCAGAGGTAACACATTATCCAATTTAACATGTATTACTATAAAATAATACACTAATTTATCCTTTAATCTGATCAGCTACTTTATTTAAAAAATTCTTTTCACAAAGGATAAAATTAAATCTAATCCCTGACATGACATTCAGTAAAAGAGACTAGGCTGAAAGCAACTTATATCCTCTTTCATCTCTTACATTATTATATATGACAGGAAAACTTAGAATACTGTTTATCAGCTGTTAATCAGAACTAACCCCACAAGCATGGCACACAGAGAATTTTAAATATTTCCTATCTTCTATTTGTGTATGTATTAAAGGAATTTATATTCCACCTGTACAGAAGATCTTACAAAATCCTACTCTCATAACTCACAAACATTGGGTACTTTAGTTTGTTATGGAGTAATATTTGGGGCCAATTTTGAATTAAAGAGAGTTAGAGGAATAAACACTTGGTGTAAGAGCTCTGAGGTGTTGCTCAAAGATATGCAGGGCTGGAGATAAATCAAGACCTTGAGCAAAAAGGCACGAAATTCTCTAAAAGTAGCTATTTGAGGATCAGAGGAAAGGGATGTTTTGAAGTAGAGAGGACTATGTTTATTCCTCTGAAGCATTAAAAATAACAGATTTTGCTGGAGGAAGGGAGCTAATTTTCCAGCTTTGCAAAGCACAATGGAAACAATAACGCAATGCCTTTTTTAAAACCACCTACACACATAAATTAAGAAATCTTTTAAAATTAACCCATTTGGTATTAAGTCCTCTGAACTTCCAAAGTACAGAATTACTATGCTCAAATTTGTCTCAGCCATGGCTATGGTGCATCAAGACAGTCTCATTAACGTAATTTTCACCACTATATAAAGTGAGCTTTCATTTTGTATTCGTGGGTTGTTTCCTGTGTGTCTTTCAACATTCACATAGAATCATAGAATAGTTAAGGTTGGAAAGAACCTTAAGATCATCTAGTTCCAACCCCTCTGCCATGGGCAGGGACACTCCACACTAAACCATGCCACCCAAGGCTCTGTCCAACTTGGTCTTGAACACCACCAGGGATTGAGCATTCACAACTTCCTTGAGCAACCCATTCCAGTGCCTCAGCAGCCTCAGAGTACAGAACTTGTAGAATACTACAATGTATTTGAGATTAAAGGGTCATGCATGACTTGTTCCTGCCTTTACAGAGATAAAGCACTAATAGACACTTGGAACCACAGTGATGCTAATACAGTGCTAGCAGAAATACGGGAAATTAGTAGCTTGTTCTGCAAGGGCTGAATTAACAATTCCTTTTTCTCAATTTGCACAATTGGCTTTACTGAATGATTAGTACCTTTAAAACCTAGGAGAGTAATTATGAGCATGAATGGCCAGATAAGACTGAGATTAGACTGGACATAATTAGTACTTTGCTGCTTTTCCTAGGTCTGACTGTCACCTATTATTTTGTTAATAAAAAATAATAATAATAAAAAAAATCCAGCTTACTCAAGCAGAAATCAAGAGGTAGAATGATAGTCTTTTACAAAATAAAAAAAAACCAAAAAGAAAAAAACCAAACAAACAAGCAAACAAAAAAACCCACCAAAACCAAACAAAACTCCAAAAAACAAAACCAAACAAATAAAAATATTTTGACAATATTACCCTCTTCATACTTAAAATTACCTTTGCCAAAGTAGAAAAAGAGGACCAAGAGATTTTTATACAGATCATTATAGGGAAAGTTTCAAACAACTGTTATTTAAGCTTGTACTTTTGCAAGTCAAACCATGTATTTTGTATGCATCTTAAAATATTTTGGAGTATACTTAGGGCACCTTTGCTGTGTTCAGTTTTATCACATACAACGATGTATGTGTAACACCAAGGATCATACAGACCTTCCAAATTTTTTTATTTAAAACTCCCTACAGCTACAGTAGCTTCAGTACCTAATGGAGCACTCAGTAGTGAAAGAGTCAACACTCACAAGTAACCTTTTGTCATCAGGATGAAAGGTTAAAACAGAAATAAAGTTATTGATTTAATCAACCAGACAACCAAGATGTTCAAAGTATAGCTCTTCCTTTGCTAACTGGGATATCTTCCTCACTACTCCATACCTAAAAGACTGTTTAAGACCCTGAAAATGCATTTAAACCTAAAAAAGAAAGGATCATAAACTTTGCTACATTTTTTGCAGATTAATAAGTATAAAAGCCTTCTTCAACGTCAAAAATGAAATAAATTATACTTCGCAGTACAGCAAATCAAGAACCATCTCAAATGACCAGGTCTCCCAGGAGACCAACATAGTAATGCCAAGACACACAAAACAAGCAACAGGGATTAAAAGTAAAATAGTCCATTTTTTCCTGCTCAATTAGGCTAAAATGCATTATGAGCCACTTAAATCTGTTTCTAAAATATTGGAAGTCACAGTGACAGTTCAGATCTACAACCACAGACCACCAAGGTAATTCAACAATCATGCTCTGCAGAAGCACATTGACACTAAACTCCATGATGGTGCAGGGGTAGAACTCACCCACTTTGCTCAAAACCACTGTTACAAGCTGCCTCCAGCAAGCTGTGAAGAAGGACACCTTGTCCTTATCCTAGGAGGCTGAGGATGGTTGGTGGCTTCTCCCCTTTCAAATGCACTCCACTGACACCAGCTTGGATGGATAGGCTGCAACTGACCATGCAGGAGCTCATGTCTTTGGTGTCCTCCTGTTCTTGCTCCTGGCCCAAATCCCAGCTTCACCACACAGTTCTTTGAAAGACGTCTGTGAAGGTTTTAGTGACATAGCCCTACCTGGTTGGGAGATTCAGGCAACTAATACCTTACTAAAATAACTGATCATAGCTGCCAGTCTGAAGTCCAAGACCAATATAGACCTAGCTTTTTAAAACAAATGCATTTTAACAAAACTACTTTTTAGCTACCCAGCATATTTTAACTAACACCCCCTCTTCTTCCAGATTTTATGTGTTTTTAGTGAAAGTCTAATTACCATCCAGATACCATCTGAAGCAATGATTGAGGAAAAAAAAGCATAATTTAGAAATTCAGAAAATACACATTAATTATTTTTCTAACATGATTAAACTGTATAAACTTAGAATTTGTGTAAATATATGTTAAAACACTTTAATATATACAGACATAGTATGTACATAATCCTCATGGTTAGCAAAAGAAAATACTGAATTACATCAGCCAATGAGAATCAACTTTTCTTTAGAAAAATACTTAGGAAGCACAAATGCAAAACAAGATGAAAATCAATTATTTAAATCAAGCTTTCCAATTTCATAATTAAAATCATGATTAAAATTGGCAATTTAAATGACTTTGATCTAAATCAATCCCCTTGCTGTGAAACCAGCCTATTTATTTTGTCATCATTATTGTTCTCAGAGCACCCTGATGCAAAAATTGTTTGTAAATGTGCAAGTGTATATTTCTTTATGAATACACTTTGCTCTACATGTTTGCAATTCATTTATGACAAGAGCATTTGCTGCACCTTAGCACACCTATGACACAACGTCATTTATGACAAAATAATATTAAAAGGTAATTGTATTTTGTAAGTTGTGTTATTTCCCATTCTTTCATAATATTGCATTACTGCAGGACAATTCTCAACTAATTGAGTTTCAGATCACCAACAGGCATACCAGCCACAAACACAGTGACAAAAACTGTAAACCTGCCATTTGGCATCCAGCATTCTTCAGAGACAACAAAAACCTTACCTGATCTGCAAGGCCACAGGATGCCAGGTCCTATGTTGAGTGCTAGGGTCACCCAAAGTAGCACTAACACAACTTTCAAATCCCTGCAAAGCCCATTTCACCAGCTGGAGATGGTTATAGGCAAAGGTTCTTTGGACTTGCCTTTTTATCCAGCATTCCTGAAAATGTGTCTTCATTCACTCATTCAGCCATCAATAATGTATTCAGAAAGAAACTGGGGCTCCAAAGACGCTATGTTTTTACAGACTTTACAAAGGGAAATGCCCAGGAGAAAGGCTGGAGGCCTAGGTCTCAAATGACCTCTTAAGGGGTGGGTAAGAGTCCCAGGTGGGGCTGCCTAGGGAAATGAAATTAGTGCACTCCAGGTCCAGCTAGGTATGTTGCAGCAGAGAGTAACATACAAATTAGACATCAGAGAGTCCATCCATGGAGATTTCCTGAGATATATTCTGTAGAAATCAGGTTCTGTTGGCTTACACAATGATTTGCTGACATTCTCACCTCAAAAGAAATTAAAACCTCAGCTTTTGTCTCTAATGTTGCCTGTGGATAATGAGCCAGCCAGATTGCATAGTTTGTCTGAGTTAAACAAAGATGCAATTTTCCATCTCCATTAAGTTCTTAAGGCCTTCCTCCTTCCTCTTTGTCAACTACTGCCATAAGACACCAGTTTCTTGTTAGTTACCAGCAATAATTCTGCTTTGATATCCAGGCTATGCTTTAATAGTAGTGGCTTTTTTCCTAAACTCTCTTTCTGAACTTCACACCACATTGGGTCCCAACTACTGGACTATTTTTTTCCTCCTTCTTCCAATGCATCCACACTATCTGATTCAACAGCAATTTTCACGGCCCACAGGCTTCACCACAATAACCGTACCCATGCTTTTGTCCTAGCCCTTTTTTCACAAGTAATGCTATGTCAAGGTCCTTTCCAGCACTACCACATGCTTACTGAGTACCTTACTGGTTCTGTGCAGCAATAATGAGTTGTCTGTGATCACCTCATGATCACAGACTCTTAACAGTTTGCTTGTTATGTTTTGTATTTTCCCTCATCATGAAAAATACTTTGGAACAGGTCCCAGTTCACTGGTGCGAACTTATGTGTGTTCTACAATTCCCTTGTTAATACCCATCTTTATCTGTGATACCTGCAAAGAACAAAAAGGCAGCTAGCTCAGGCTGCTGCTGTAGTGAGATGAGTGCAACCAAACTGAATGGCACTATTACTTTGTTTCTGCTCATATTTGTTGCTTCTTTTCTGTCCTACATTTAAACTGTAAATAATCTGAAGTGAGTCTTCTCTTTATGCCCTGCACTTAAAGTGCACCAAGAACATGATCTGCTGATCTATAATTGAGGGCACCAACTATGTAACAACAATAATAATACAATAGAAGAGGAGACGACACTATGATTTCATTTCTATCTAAACCTGGAACAATTTGCTAATGGAATTAGGAAGCTTCCTTCATGTAATTATCACTGAATACGTCAGCCAAAGTCTAACTCACAGGGTGTATCTTTCACTGTGATAATGCAGTCTTTCAGAACTACATGAAATTACTACCATTTAGATAAGCTGAGCTGGAATTTATGACCTTCCATTTGCAACCAGCTCCAGAGCAGTACTGTGCATTTTCAATTCAGGATCACAGAATTAGAGAACGCTTGGGTTGGAAGGGACCTTTGGAGATCATGTGAAAAAGCAGGTTTACCCAGAACACATTGCATAGGATCATGTCTATGCAGGTTTTGAATATCTCCAGGGAAGGAGACTCCACAACCGCTTTGGGCAGCCCATTCTAGTGTTTTTTCACCCTCACAGTTTTTTCCTGATATTCAGATGAAACTTCTTCTGTTTCAGTTTATGCTCTTTGCCCCTTATCCTGTCAATTTTCTCTTCTCCAGGCTAAATAGGCCCAGCTCTCTCCATCTTGCCCCATAAAAGAAATGTTCTGGTACCCTAATCCCCCAGGATAGGTAAGTAAAGTACTCAGTTTACAAGGCTTCATGTCTGAGTTCTTAAAAGCTAGGAGGGACCTCAAGCAAAGAATATTTTCATACTTCTTTTCTCTCAAAGCTGACAAAAGAGAACAAAGCCAGAGTTTTAAAATACTCAGGATTCCTCTTTTTTTTTTTTTTTGAGTGAGAACATATAATGCTGTTCCATTACCTTGTTTTCTGGAAATGTCATACATTTTAAATTTATTAAAAAACAACAGCAACAAAAAAAAAAACTCACTCAAACCAACCCAAAGGAAGCAGCATAACAAGATTTTCTAAATCACATTGAGTCTTGGACAAAATTTGCAGGAAGACCTGGAATTAAAATGAAGTTGCCTATTTCTGACCTCCTGTTTTGTCCACTGTACCACTCGTTTTCCTACAACTGGAACTATGTAAGTTCTTTTACTAGAAAATAGTCATGTTGCTTTCTTATTACAGAAAGAAGTTATTTTCTGGAACCAATGAATATTTATGGAAAATGCATCCCTCTCTGAAAATTAAGCCCTAAAGTTACATATATATAATGTTAAATTAGTTTGCCCTTCTTGGTACCCTAAGCAAGTCTGAATCAATATCACCACAGAAGCAATACCTCAAATGCCTCATTTCTGAATCATAGCAGTTCCTAGTCCCGAGTCTGAAGACATCTGGATACTCTTTAATGGATGTAAACTGATCCAGACCCAGGTGTTCAAGTCTGGAGGAATGCCCAGATCCCCCTTTAAACTGCTATTCCTTTTGTCACTCACCAAATCCCACATTGTCCTGTGTAGCCTACTGTCATCAGCACACCGGTCACCTGTGTCTGGTCAACACATCCTCGTTAGCAACCACTGTGGCTGTAATTACAGCTTCAGCAATTTCAGAGTCCTGAGAATAGTTGGATGTTTGCTTCCCTTTGTTGGGAAGGACAGACCATGAGCTGCAGACAATCACAAACTCCAGGCAGGCTGTTACAGCAAAAAGTCACTCTACTCTGGCACATCTAGAATTTGCCCACTTGAAAGATGTGGTTGGGCTTTAACTCAAGTCTACAGGTTTTGGTGAGCTGTGCTGAGATCATGCAGTCAGATCTTGTCTGGCTTCATAGCAAACCCAATTGTTCAAAGCAGTCAACCTAAGCAACAGCCTTTCAAATGATTGAGCTAGATATCAGCTGTTGTCATTTAGCTTTCAGAAATGCAGCCACAGGTTGTACCCAGCTTGATGCTATTTTTGAGGCAGACAGCAAGCAGAGATACCCTCATCTGAGAGCCTTTGACAAAGTTTAGGATGATAAGGTAGCATTGGTAAATCTTGGATACATTGTATATCAGATTTCATTCTACTGCCACACATTAGGCAACCTGCCTTTTGCAAGGGAAGGAGATGGAAACCGAAGAAAAAAATGGTATCTGGGAAGCAGGAAAGTCATAATGTTCTGGGTCCATTGAATGGGAATTTTCGTCTTTAACATAATTTTACCAAATTCCTTCTAAAGAAGGTTAAGAAGATATTCAGGAAGGGAAAAATGTCAGAGGAAGGAATGTAAACTGGCGACTGGGTGAGAAGAGCCTAGGAAGAAACTGAGGAAAGATAAGAAAGCCCAATATTTTTTCTTCCAGACCTACATTACAGGGGCACTGCCAACACAACAAAGCAAATCTTTGCCAGTATAGCACACATTTTGTCTAGTATTTTGCTGCCATAACGGTGCCAACCAGAACTCAAAGCCCACAGCTCACCCAGCTGATGCCCAGTCTGAGTTTCTCCTTCTGCCTAATTCCCATAATTTTGAAAGACCCATAGGAGCCTCCTGAAACCAACCTACCAGTCTTGCTCCTATTTCTGCAAGCCCTTTTCCCCCTCCTGTTCAAGCAAGCTAACACTGCTTATGATGAGGACAGGCTACACGGGGGTGCATGAAGAGGCTGATCAGCATTTGTTAGCTGTCAGCAAATGGCATCAAAGATGGGTTATGGACAACTAACCCCCTCTGTCACAAACCAACAAATGTTACCCCACTAATAGCTGCTGTTATATTGTCCTTTTCTTCAAATAAACTCACTTAAAAGGGAAGATGAAACAGGAGCTATTTGGAGTTTGTGGATACTCCTCTGCCATGTGGGAGAATTAAGCTTTGTTTGCAAAAACATGGAGGAGCTAGTACAGTGGGAGAAAGGATACTAGAAATGAGTGTACTGGTAGGACAAAAAGGCATAGAAGTGACACAGAATAGGATAATCTAGCCAAATACGTAGTGTTAGGAGATGTTGCATAGCTGCAACTATGAGTTATGCCTAAATCATATTTCAGGGAATTCTGTTACTGTGTGTTCAGTAAACACTACTTGCCTTGAGATGCCTACACACAATGCACAGCTCAGAGCAGTCACTGACCGAGTAATTACTAAGTCCTGAGTAAGTCACCTTTTGTGCCATGGTATGCTCATCTTGGAGATAACTACGTTTGTTTTCCTCATGTTGGTGATAAAAATCATAGCTGATGTTTAGAACTTATTTGAGGACTTTGGAGAAGAGAGGGTGAAATGGTGGGAGGTGGGTTATCATTTCTGAACTCTGGCATATCAAGATGATCACAACATGTGTAGACCCAGGAGGTCACATTGTAATACCTTGCTAATGTCTTCAAAGCTTTCCAGAGACCTTTATGGAGTTACTCTACATGAAAAATTAACTCTAACATATACTTTAAAAACTAGATCCAATGTGCAGAACAAAGAGCCCTTGAGAGGAGGGTTAAGCACTAATCTGCTTCTTTCACTTTCTTGTGGAAGCAGATGTGGCAGTGAAGGGGCTGGCCAGCCTGAAGGCTCTGCACTCATCTGGCTCCTGCTGCATCATGTATCACATAAGTGTATGTCACAACAGCTAACGGGGAGGCTGCAGAGGCCTCTCGCTCTGCTTGGTCAGGCCATTTCTGCTGGAAGTGTAACAGCGGAGTACAAAGTTTGCAAATGTGCTCAGCATTGCTGAGTCCCAGGGAGCCCCACTTTGGTGTTGGAAAAGAAAGAAAATACAATATGCATGGACGATGCATGCAGTCACATCACCCGCTGCTTCACAAGGAAGAGAAGGAAATTAAATGATACACAAGGGAGACAGGCCTGATTACTGAAAATTATATATACATTCTTGAGGTGAATAGTCTTCATCTAATTTGCAGGTAAATTAGTGATTTACAAAGAAAATAATTACTTAAAATTAATGTCTATTAAAAATAAATTTTAGTGACAGACATGTGCCCTATTACACTGATTTTTTTATTTAAATATTCCACTTGAATTCTTTTCTGTATCTCAGTGCACTGTGAGATAAGCTGATGGAGAAACAGCAAAGGGTGGCTTAGCAAAAGCTGAAGAAGAGACAAAGTTGTCACAGTATGAGAATGGACAAAAGTATCTACACCAAAGTTGAAATAGAAAACAGAAACTTCATTTTTTCACTCAGCACACAAACAATTCGCTCAGCATTACCACAAGATACTGTGGATGCCACAGGCAAGAAGGGGATGCTGTGGAGGATTTAATGAAAGTGGAATAGGATTCACTGGTGATGATGACCATGTGTGGCTGTAGAAGTCTCTAAAACGCTGGCTTGAAGGCTTGAAGGGCAGAAGCAATTTTGCTCTGCCCTGTTCGTTCAAGCATGGTTGCAGTTTCCAAGAGCAGGACTGGGGCCTCTCACACTGGCTGGGGCAGAGGCCCCGGCAGCAGCAACAGCAGAGCAGCAGGAGGAAACAACAGCAACAGGAATCTAGAGTAGCAGATTTCATGATGCTGTGGAAATGCACCTCTTTGTAGGCAACCCCCACTGGCCCATGTCCAAGAAAAGATACAGTGTTAGGCAAGCCTACAGTCAGGCACCAGCTGAAATTCCTAAAATCTGGTTTTCTTTTACATAGATCTCTATTAAAAAAGCTTTGCAATAAATTTGCTAGCTTTCACGTTTGCTAAAGGGCTACAACTTTTCCTCCCAAAACAATTATGTTAGAAATATGGTCTATAAGAAAAATGACATACGTATGGTGACATATCCTTGTTTAGCTTAATTCTAGGTGCTTCCTCTGGTGAGAGATGTGCTTTGAGCCATATTGCAGGCAGCAAGGAATCTATGAGTATTTCCTATTTGTGTATATTTGCACATACATATAAATATATTTTAGCCTGACTTCCACTTAGCTATCTGGAGGCAACAACTTGTGTCACCAAAGAGTCCCCAGAGAAACAATCCGTTTGGCAACACTGGACTTCATTATAATTGAGAAGAAAAACAACGTGTGCAGGAAACCATAAAACCCCTCAAGTTAACTGTAGCCAACGGCACACGGGCCCGGCTCGGGGAGGGGAGGGCATACAATCCAGGCCTGTTGCTATAAGTGACTGCAGTTTGGTGTTGGTGCTGTCACCCGCCCCATTACTGTTCGCTTTCATCCTCGATATTGGCCTGTGGTCAGACCCAAGAACAAACTGACCGACAACCTTAGTTATAAGTAAGGTTATTTTTCTGAGTTAAAACCTTTGCATGCAGGAGCCGGGGGGTTGGGGCGCACACCCCTAGCGGGGAGCCTGCTCGCACTCCCCTCCTCCTCTGCGTCTCGGGGGATGGGGAGTCCCGGGGGTCACCAGCAGGGATGTCTGCTTTGCCAGCGACCTCTGGAAGGAGCGGCCCTGTATGCAAAGAGGCTAACCGAGAAACCTCCCGGCAATGAACTGCGCGGGTCTGCGGGGGGGGGCGGCTTTTTGCATAGCAAATATAACACAGGAATTCGCGAGGATAAAGCAGGGCAAACGTTAACCTCCTGTGTCGGTGGCTTTGCGAAACAGCCAGTACATCTCCTGTCGTTTGCTGCTCCTTTTCATGGAAAAGAGTTTATGGCTCAAAGCCAGTTGTAAATTAACAGCTAAGTGAAACCATTATGTCAGTGGGATGCTTTAATCGGTTTACAAAATACTGTTCAAGATACGACGCATATCCGTGGGCCAGAGGGGAACTCAAGCGTGTAACACGGACACACCCCCCCCCCCCCCAACGGGGTCACGGGTTTTGACACAGATCGGGGTGCACTCAGCTCGGAGGCAGCAGGGAGGTGGGGGCAAGGACCCCTACACACCACCCCGTCCCTCAGCCCCTCCGACCTGCGCATTCTCCCGGCTAACAGCGTTGATGGCTCGGGGTTTGCAAGCGCTTTCATTAGAAAGACTTCATTAAAGGTGTCTCGGAGAAACGATTTTGGATTGAGGATGGGAGGCGGGGCCCCGCAGCTGCCCGGGCCCAGCGGCTAGCTCGCTCCGGAGGCTTTCACCCGGAACGCCAGTGCAGAAAAGGGAAAAAAAAAGAAAAAAACACGTATTGTATAAGGGGAAAAGACCTCAACCTGCAGTACCAGGGGGAGCAGCCCCGGAAGGAGAGGAGCTGCCCGCCGCCTCCGGGCTAACGCGCTGCCGGGAGCTCGGGGGATGCAAACCCCCCCCGGCCCCAGCTACCCCGAGCCCTCCATCGGGAGCCGTCCCCCCAGCTGCACACCGCCACTCAGCCCGGGTTCCGCGGCTCCCACCAGCCACGGCCCTGGAGGGGGGGCGGTTCGGCGACACGGCTGCCCCTCCTTTGGCTCCTCCCGGCAGGGCCGGCCCCGGGGCGGTGGCTCCGAGCTGGGACACAGCGGCCGACCGGCGAGCTGGAGGCTCCGCTGCCAGGAGGACGACAGATCTCTGTTCGGAGGGGATGGGGGGTGGTATGAATGATGACAAGAGCAGTCCAGTGTTAGGGTTCAGTTCCAGCTGATTTTATTTCCTTCCCGAAGAACAACAACAATAAAAAAAAAAAAAAAAAAGGAAAAAAATAAAGAAAAAAATAAAACCCAAACAAAACAAAACAAAAGAGCGGTTATTTACAGAAGGTATATCAACAATCTGACAGGCAGTGAACTTGACATGGTTAGCTGGCATGATCTTTTTTTTTTTTTCCTTTTCTTTCTTTCTTCTTTCCCAACATTGCGTTGAGGGTGATCGTTAAGATAAGATTAAAAAAAAAAAAAAAATCTACACAGCATATTGCACAGGATGGATGACCAAAAAAATAACAAAAACTAACAAAAAAAGTTAAACCCTTAACGGAACCACCTCATTAGGCAGACGTCCTAGTGCCTGTCATGTTATATTAACATACATAAACACACAATCTTCTTTTTTGCTTATTATAATACAGACTTAAATGTACAAAGATGTTTTCACTTTCTTCATCTTAAACACAACAGCTATAAACCTGAATACATATGCTATCATCATGCCATAAGAGACTAAAACAATTATATTTAGCGACAAGTAGAAAGGATTAAATAGTCAAATACAAGAATGAAAAACGCAGTACATAGTGTCGCGAACTCAAACCGGCATTTCGATAGATCCAGTGGTTTAAACGGCACGGGTTTGCTTCTAAAAAAAGTGCAAAAGATGTGGTTTACAAGTTAAAGGTACAGGATCCCTTCTCTGTAAATGCACCAGTTGCTGTACTTCATTTCGGGACAGGCGTGTCTCCCCAAAACGGTGGCACACGGTGTGTCCGCCTCAGTCCTCCCCTGCCCGCTCCCCTCCGGACCCCCTCAATAAAGGCGGGGGGCTGCGGAGCGGGCACGGGCGGCGAGGGATGCTGTCACTTTAAGATGCCTGCAGATTGGAGTGTAAACATGGACAAAAGAGGGGCTGACTCGTGGGTGCGTGAGAGTGTGAGTGAGCGTGAGCGCGCACACGCGGGTGAGATACTAACCAGCGGCCCTGTTGTTAAAATCAGGAAATCCAAACAGCGATTTACACCGATTTACACCCCCTTTATATATTTTTTACAAAAATACACTGAGAAAATAATCAAACGTTTTCATCTCTCTTCTCTTTTTGTTTGTTTTTTCTTTTTTTTTCTTAAAAGTGTCAAAAGTCTACATTTAAATATAAAAAATTAAAAGTTAAAACTCTAGCCCTTCAGTGAAGGAGACATAAAAATGGTGCGGGTAACAACGAGAACTACCAAAAAAAGGACAAAGAAATACAAGTCAAAAATGTTTGGCCAGTATAAATACGTCCACTTATAAAATGGCATCCGATTACATTTACAAGGAAAAATAAAAACAAAACCGAAAAACAACACGAGGATGGAGCATCGGTGAGAAAAACCAGTCTTTTCGTTTACAGCTATAAGGAACAAACACATACATACTCTGAGAAAAAAATTTGGTCCTGAATTTTCTTTTCTTTTTTTTCTTAAAAAAAGTCCAGCACAGATTTGAGTTGCGTTTGAATCCTTTAAAGAGTTAAGAATGAAAAAAAGCTGGTGATATTTTTGTAGGAATCAAACATAGCGCCATCTATCTGCTTTTATATTATCCTAACACTAGGGTTTTTTAAACTGTTCAACAGTCTTACAGAAATCTTAAAAAGATAGACAGGATAACATGCTATATTAAACCCCACCAGTGAAATAAGCCAACACCATCACGATTCTGAGTAAGAAGAAAAAAAAAAACTACTTTTTTTTTTTTTTCAGTATTTTCGTGTTTGGGATTTTTTTTTTCTTTTTTTGCAAAAGCCGTCGCCCTCAGTTTTCCTTGTACCACATCACGACAGAAACTGTTCCCATTCGGTCTCTGTTTCCAAAGAAGTTTTCAATGTTCTTGAAGTTTCGGCCTTATTTTTCCTTTCTACATATGACATAAGGTGACCGAGAAAAGCGCTGCCGTCACCTCAACCGTACGTGCAAATCCGTTTCAGTTTATTATTATCTTCCCCCCACCGTATTTCCAAGACAGATCTAAAGTGTGAGTCTGGCTCTTCTCCACTTAACCGGGATCTCAGTCCAGCTCCATCCGTCTCCTCCTCCTATCACCGTCGCCTCCTCTCACCGCTTAAGAAACCGAGACAGGATTTCTCCCCCCAGACACGAACCTTGCAAAGGCTTGGGTGGGTTTTTTGTGTTCGTTTCTTTCTCTCCGTTTTTCCAAGCAGTTCAGCTCGCTCTTTCACGCCAAAGGGCGAATGCTCAAGACATCCAGCGTGCGCTTGGCACAATGCATCGCTCCCCCTCCTCTTTATTCATATAAAGTGGGCAATAACAAAGAACCCAGAGGTGTGTGCGGTTCCCCCCCCTCCCCCCCTTTTTCTGTCTCTCTTTTCAGTAAATAAAAAAGGGAAAAGGCAGCATTTCGCTCTCGTCAGTCTCTGAAAAAGCAACATCGGAGGAGGGGGGTGTGTTTGTGCGGGTCCGTCTCCGGCTGGGGGAAGGGGACTGCTGGCCTTTCCGCAAGCAGAGGGCGATCCTGCTCTCGCCGCTCAGCTCCCCGAGCACCAGCAGCAGTCTCAACAGCCCCTTCCCGGGGAAGGCAGGGAAGAAAGGGAGGAAAAAAAAAGAAAAAGGAAAACAAACTCGAGAAACGCGCCCGGCGGTGCCTCCTCCTGAAGCGCCCGGCTCCTGCCTCAGTACGTGAAGACCAGGTTGGAAATGCTGGACTCCAGCCAGTCCCCCGAGATCATCTCACTTACCTCCGGCGTGCAGTAGTCCGGGAACTCAAAGTGAGAGCCCGAGCCGGGCTCGAAGTTAAAATCCAGGTCCCGGTCGAGCACCGAGGAGCTGAAGCTGCCCAGGGACATGCTTTCAAAGCCGGGGCTGGGGTTCAGGTCCAAGAGGTCGTCCTCAAACTCGTCGTCCGACGAAGAGGAGCCGGAGGAGGAAGAGGAGGAGGAGTGGCAGGACGCGGAGGAGGAATGCGCCGTCGAGGGGGCTGGGGAGGAGGCGCGCAGGCTGGTATAGCTGCGGTGATCCGAGGGAGAGCCCGAGCCGGAGGGCGAGGGACAGGCAGCGCCGCCGCAGTCCCCGTCGGGCCGGCCTGCCCCACCCCCCCCTTCCTCGTAGAGGCTCAAGGGGTCTCCGGCCTCCGCCGAGCTGCTCAGCGTGGGGCTGCCGGGCACGGCGCCGCCGGGAGAGGCGGAGGCGGCCGCCGCCTGCCCACTCCCGAAGATGTAGACACGCTTCAGCTTCTTCTCGGCCAGCGGCTTGCCGGGGCCCGAGGGCGCGCCCGCCGCCCCCCGGGGCTTGTACAGCGCCTGGTGCTCGGGCGGCAGCAGCGCGGCCGGCGGCTCCCCCGGGAAGGGGGCAGCT
>JBCJKH010014972.1:0-11446 GCA_039877255.1 Loriculus beryllinus | reverse complement strand
AGGGGGCAGCTTTGCCGCCCGCCGCTGCCTTGCCGTGTGGCTTGCCGCCCGCGCCGCCGCCCGCGGGGGAGGGCTTGGAGCCGCCGCCGCCGCCCTTCTTCGGGGCGGGCTTGGCGGAGGCCGCGGAGCCGCCGGTGCCGCCGCCCGCGCTGCCCCCACCGGCGCCGCCCCCGCCGCCCTTGTCCGCCTTGTCGCCGGGCTTGGCGGAGCTGTTGCCCGACTTCACCTTCTTCCTGGGCCGGTACTTGTAGTCGGGATAGTCCGCCATGTGCTTGAGGCGCAGCCGCTCCGCCTCCCGGATGAAGGGGATCTTGTCGCTGTCCTTGAGCAGCTTCCAGCGCTTGCCCAGGCGCTTGGAGATCTCGGCGTTGTGCATGTCGGGGGACTGCTCCATGATCTTCCGCCGCTCTATCTGCGACCACACCATGAAGGCGTTCATGGGCCGCTTGATGTGTCCGCTGGGCGTCTTGCACCAGCTCGGGTCGTCCGCCTTCCCCCCCGTTGAAGCAGTGGAGCCCGGCGTGGGGGAGGAGGCGATGCCCAGCTCGATGCCGGCCCCGGAGTCGGAGGTCTCGGCGGCCAGCAGCGCCTCCGTGTTCTCCGCCGTGTTGGTCTGCTGCACCATCGCGGCGGCGGCAGCGCGGGGCTCGCCGGCGCTCAGCGCCGCTCCGGCGCGGGGCAGGGCGCGCAACTTCTCACAGCGGTACTGGGGCGGCGCAGCCCCCCGCGGCCGCGGTCCCGCTCCGCGCACCACTTGTACTTCCACACCGGCGCCTCGTCCCCGGCGGCGCGGTCCTCTCCCCCTCGAGGCGGTGGCGGCGGCGGCAGCGGCGGGGCCGCCCGCGGTCAGACACAGTGACAGAGTTTCTGCAAAAGCCGCACCGCGAGCCGTCCGTCCAAGTTGGCTTTTTCCTTGGTGTGTTACGGGTTTGGGAATTTTTGGAGGGGAGGATGTCCCTCTGCTTTTTTTCCCTCACCACCTCGGGTCTGCCCCCTCCCTGAAGCAGCTGTGGTCCAGCAGCTCACAAGTGCTTTCCGCCTGCTCGCGGCGTTTCAGCAGAGTAGCGCGCCCGGCGCACAAAGTCTCTCAGCGCTGGGCACGGCCAGCGTGCACCGGCGGCGGGAGAGGGGGAGTGGTGGCAGGGGGGAGGCGGCTGCGGCGCGCTTCCAAAGCCCCGAAAACCCCGGCTCCAGGACTCGTGGTGGTGGTGGCAGCGGGTTCGGCGGTCAGGAGTTAGTGCAGGTAGGATTTGGCAGTTACGAGGCGCTGAGCGAAAACCCTCAGGCAAAAAAAAAAAAAAAAATAGAAAAAGGAAAAAATAATAATTAGGAAAAAAAACCACGAGGAATTAAAAGAGAAAAAGAAAAGCGCCCGTGCATGAACGACTGTGTACGTCCCCGGCAGGAAGAGCGGCAAGCCGGGCTCACAGCCCCGTCCTCCGCCGCCGCCGCCGCCGGTGGTGGTTGCTCTGGTTCTGCTGCCGGCACTGCTGCTGCTGCTGCTGCTGCTCCGCGCTCGCGGAGCCCTGCGGAGCTGCTGCTGCCGCCGCCGCCCCCCGCCCGCCGGGCGCTGCCCCGCGCACAGCCGCGCTCGGCCGGCTGCAGCCTGAGAGCGGACCCCCGCGCCCGCCCCGCGCCCGCTTTATCCTTTCGCGGCCCGCCCCGCGGCCAATCGGGCGCTGTATCCAACGCCTCCGCGTGCCAAGCCCCGCCCGCCGCGCGGCGATTGGCGGGCTCGGCGGCGCGGTAATCGCGCCCCGCGTGCAATGGGAAGCGCCCGCGCTGACCTCATTCCCGGCGGCGGCGGCGGGGAGGACTTTTTGAAAGGGGGCAAAGGAGGGCAAGCCCCGCGCGCCGCCCCGCAGAGCACGTGCCCGCGACACCCCCCCCCCTTCCTCCCTCCCTGCAGGGTAAAAATCAGGAAATCAGCAAAAAATCATCATAATGAAAATAATTAACGGGGGAGGGGGGAGGACGGGGGGGGGGACACCTGCCCGCACAAAGCAAAGCACCGCCCCGGTGACCCCGCTGCCGGGGGTTCCGGGAGGAGGATGCCGGAGTGCGTGTGTGTATGTGTGTGCGTGTGTATGTATGTGTACGTATGTATGTGTGTGTGTCCGTGTCCGTCCGCCTCCCGGCCACACGCGGGTGTTGCTGCGGCGGGGTCGCCACCCCGCGCGAAGTGGCCGCAAAGCGCTACCGTCACGCCCCCTCCGACATGGAGAGCGGCGCCGCGGGTGGGACGGAACGCGCGGCCGGCACCTCCGGCCGAGCGGGGAGCTCCGCGCCCGCCGCAGCGCTCGCTGATCGCCGCCACCCATCCCATCACCCAGCCGCGGAGTAATGGGGAGGGCAGATGTGTTGCCCTCACTGCCTGCTTACCCTCCGTTCCGCCAGCGGCCGCTCCCGTACGCCGCAGCCCCATGACCCCTGGTTGAAGGGTCCTGTCCGGCCCCGCCGGCTCCCCTGAGAGCAGGAGGGACCGCGAGGGGCGGGGAAAGCGGTACCCGGCCGGTGTGCCCGGACCAGCCTCCCGGGCGCGGAGGTGCAGCCGCGCGTAACCCGGTCCCCCCATCTCCCGCGGCCCCTGGGGCTCTTCGGAGGGCGCAAGGTGCGTTTCGAGGAGTGCTGTTTCATCCCGTTTTCCGGCCCCTCCGCCCTGCCATGGTCAGTGGTAACAACAGGGCGGCGGTGAGAGGCGCTGTGAGGCACCGCTGCAAGGCCTCGCGGCATCAAATAACTCAGTACTCAGGTAAAGGGTTGGTAAGGCCATAAAAACACTGGCAATGTTACTGCCCCAAAGATTCCTCGCGCCGTCTGTCAGGCCAGGGACCGAAAAGGCTGTTAGACAAAACAGCTGTGAAAATTTCTGTTCCAAACACCACCAGTTAAAACCACTTGTTAAATCAGAAACAAAAAACAACGGTTGAAAACAGATGAAATGTCTGAAAAAGAGGTCTAAAATAAGTTAGATATTTTTGCAAGAAAATTTACAGTGGGATCCTTTAGCAGGGTTTCTGACTGGTTTGAGAACAAGCTTTGAATATTAAGATCCCACATGGGACTCAGACACTGTCACAAAGTGCTGAGAAAAATCCTGAATTCCAAGTGCCTCCTTGGGTAGGTCACCTACATGACCAAGAACATTTGCAAAGATACAACCTAAATTATTGCTTTGCTTGCAAAAATAATACATTGTTTCCTCTTCCAGCCTCTGGTAAGCACGGGATGAAATACTGCTCTGTACTAGGTTGATGAGACTCAGTGACATCGGTGGTGTTTCTTACTTTTACACTTGGTGTGTAGTAAGTCATGCTATGTTTTTTCTCCCCACTACCCCAAAGCTTGCATCAAATCTGTTCTACCACACACCATCAACACCTGTGGAAAAAGGGACTCACCGTGGTTTGGGTGTCAGGAGTTAAGTACTGTCTTTATCTACACCCCTGGTACCCATGTGCAGCAGTGGGAAAAACTGGGTCTGGGAGCAGACAGTGGCTCCTGGCTGCTCCACCTGTAAGCATGCTATCCAAAAGGATTTCATCCCAGCTATTATGTTTTACATACAAATCTCTATTTGTTTAAACTACAAAGCAAGTAAAATATTCTCATGTTTCTAGATACAGGTTAAAGCAGGAAAAATACAAACTAAACTCAGAGACATGTAAAGAAAAAAGCTTGTGCCATGGCTGAAAATTATCTTCAGGTGAGTTAAGTGTTATCTTGATGAAAACAGTCACCTCAATTTAATCTTGCTCCAAAAAGCATGAATATGGGATAGCCAGAAGAGTATTATTTCCTGAAAGAAAGAACACTTTACAAAAGGGCAATTTAGAATTGCTTAACAAAGCAAGCGCAAGAACACGATGTGAAACTCTATAAAACCATTTTACTACAATTTCTTGGCTGTTTCCTTAAAGTTAATTACTTCCACCCCTAATCCTCCAGTGCAGGACTGGAAGCACCTTCCAGCTCCCCACATTTTTAAGCCTAGGTGTAAAGTGTGAGCACTCAGCTTCCACCCAAAAGGCGGTTTGAAGAGCACTGGCCAGATTTCTCCACGTTTTACAAGTGAAAAAAACCCTCGAAACTTCATTCCTTTTCCTGCAAGCTTCTTAGGGCCGGAGGACGCGAGGTGGCAGCGCTGAGCCTCTTCTGCCAGACGTGGGAAAACGCGCGATAACCCAACCCGGGACCTTTATTTTATTATATTATTATTATTATAATTATCATTATTTCCCCCTATGGTTGTACTGAGCGGCACAGCACCACAAGTTTCTAACTGGAATTCAGCAGGTTTGCATGACAGAGAGGCTGCGCCCACACATTCACACCCACTTGGAGATCGACGATAAACCACGGGGGGGGGTAGAGGGGAAGCTAAGGGCACAGTCACCCTGACCCCTCTCCCACTCGTGGGACTGCAGCCCGACACCGGCGGCTCGCCCGGCTCACGGAGAAGGGTAACTTGATCCGGGGGAAAGCGTACGGGCACATCTACAGCAGAAGCACCGGGCGCTCCGGGCACCGACCACGGGCTTCCTGTGCGAATCGCACCACAGTCCCCACCGGTTAAAATGCCTTAAGAATACAAAGATTTAGCGAAAAGGCAGATCTTTTACCCCCCCCTCTCCCTCTTAAGCCGAGGATTACTGGCTCTCAGGCATATTTAACTGCAGTCCTTGCCGTTGATCTTTTCCACACCCCCAACTCCGCAGGCTGTGAGAAACGCTCTGGAGTCGACTCTGGCTGAGCTTTCGGAAGACCAACCCTCCCCCCCGCGAAACATGTTCCTGCGTGCCCTCGCCGGCTCCCTTCCCGGGAGGGAGAGCTGCCCGGGCGGCCTCCCCACCGGGCCGAGGAGTCCCCGCAGCTTCCCCGGCCACCTTTCGCCCCCGGGCACCAGAGAGCTCACCCCTCCGCCGGACTGGTTGGGTTAATTAACGCTCACAGTAACTGCGCGCTGCGCACGAAGTGTACCTCCTCTCCCTAACCGGCCCCTCCTCGCCCAGCTCAACTCCGACCTCCAGCGCCTCCATTCACCCCGGCACGGACCTATCCACACGCGCGGGCACGACCCTTCTCCCGCGCAACGACCCACCCGCGTTGCAGGGGATGCGCGGCCGCGGAGTGGGGAAGAGGAGCCTGCCTCCCGCGGGGGAGGTGCCGGGCGGTGTGCGGCTCTCCGCGCAGGGCGTGTTTTTCACGCAACAAGAAGGGCCTTCCACCCGGGCACGGCCTGAGCAGTAGCTAACAGCAGCGGGGCTTAGAGTCACCAAAGAGGAAACACTGCGAGCAATAAAGGCAATTCCAGTCACTCTATGGCATCCTCAAGGAGGGGAAAGGCAGCGCATTATTTTCCTTAAAAAAAAAAAAAAAAAAGAAAAAGGCAACACAAAATCCAAACCAACCTGTATTACTTCTGAGTGTTTTTCTGTCTGTAACACTCACCTCTGTAGCATATATTTTGCCTTGACACTCTATGCTGCATTTAAATAGGTGTAGTGGGGTGATTTTGGCATTTCGAACTGGAAAGGACTAGGCCACAGCAGAGGAATGCTGCTGAAGAACCTTTCCCACCATCTTTCTGTTGCCTATTTTGATCCAAGGAGAACAAAGTTGGCAAGATACTTGCCACTAAAGGGAAAAAACCCTGGCTTTTAAAATATCATGATGATAATGAGTGATCATGTTCAAAGAAGATGAGCATGCTTAAGGCTCAGAGGTGGAAGCTGAGATGAAAGTGGGCCCTCCTTCTTCATCCTGTTTGCAAGCAGAAAGCTCCATTGTACAACTGCGTCACTCAGGTTCACAGAGTACCTTTATTCAGCGTGATTCATAAACGCTTTGAACTCTCCCCAGTGGCTTTGTGGAGAAGAAGTTTTATTAATGGGAAGCATTTTATAGAGGATATTTAGGAGTTAAAATCTGTTGCCTAAAGTTGCATGGTATCGTTTCCTTCAAAACTGTATATTCACTTATGTTTTAGCTGAAGACAAGCCTTCACAGAGATACTCAGTGCTCTTGTTATGAGAATGCCAAGACATTTCTAGCTCATTTAATACAATAAGTAGGTAAGAAGCCATTTGCGTATACATATTTATATTAATTCAGATATTAATCACTTATATGGAAATGTCTGGTTTGGGAAGGCAGAAGCACCTCTCCAGAGATTTTTAATAAGAAAATATGATAATACTGTCTATCCTTTATCCATGTTTGGGACTTTTGAAGTTTCAACTTGTGTTACTCTTAGAGAACAAGTTCAAAAAGCTCTGTTAAAAAAAAGGGGGGGGGGAGGGAGGAAGAAACTTGGAAAACACATTGTTTGCATTTACTTAAAAGGAGAATTGCAAGTGCTAGCCAATCCTATAGGATTTAGTAAACTTTTTTTTGGGGGGGGGGGTTAAGCTTCACATAAAAAAAGGTTTTTCTTCAGTTTTAAAGCCGTTTTGGCAGGGCTTTTCTGTAAAGTGAAAAGCAGCACAGCCACAAGGTTGAAGAGGAATTACCAGTCTGCTACATATGTAGCAGCAGATTGCATATTCATGAGGTGCAGCTGCCATGAAGGCCACCCCAGGCCGAGTGGCTCAGAGGAAAGCCAGGGGTGGGGAGCAGCGGTTGGTGGGTGCCTGCAGCCATACCTCGGGCAGGGCCAAGCCTCTTCCCTGTGGTAGGACTGGGGCAGGAGCACTCTGCTCTTCCCAAGTGCTCCGCTTTTTGAGCATGCTCCTCTGTTCTGCCCCTCACGTTCTCTCCCAGTCACCTGTACTGGTCTTTCCTGCTTGCTCTCATCTTCCTTTGCCTTCTACAAGCATATCACTACCACATTCATAACGTTCAGCTCATCTTTTCCTGCCTTCTCTATGAACTAGCAAACAGCTGCAAGAAGAGAGTTTGGTAGAAGCCCACATAGTACCAAGAATGAAATAATATTGCTACCCACTTCTACAGCATCATGATGTCACCCAGATGTTAGTGTCATCGATAAACTGGAGCTACAAAGACACTGTGCACTGAATTAAATTTGGGTTGTTTTTAAAGATCATTAAGTGGGATGTTGCATACTATTTAATTCAGTGTATGGCTGATTTCTTCTGTTGAGCAAAATGTTGCTTATACTTAGTACTCCTGGAGAGGAGGCAAGAGTTAATCCCTGTGCACACAGGAAAAAAGGTTCTCCTAAAAGTTAGCATTTCTAACTTGTTTCTTGTGAGAACATTTCTTGAGTGATATATTAAAGGTAATTAAATAACAATAATAAAATCTTACATAGGTTTTGTGAAGTCCTTCGACAGCCTGTGGACAGTTATCCATGTACTCTAAAGACAGTCCTGGCAGAGGCAGACAAACTCTGGAGCAGCACCTGGCTTTTGACTCACCATAAAATGGTCACCCAGGCAGATCCAGGGCTGACATGTAAGCTTTGTGGAGGCTTTCTGCAGAGCTTTCTCCAGAGAAGCCTGTCATCAAATAACACTGTTTACTGTTCAAAACAGAACGGTGGAGGTAATAACTGTGATTATTTTAAATGTCTTAAATTTTAGGATCTCCTGGAGCACGGAAATAACTGTGACTAAAACCAGCAGCGTCATGCCATTAAGACTGGTCTTAAGAGTGGCCTATCATTTTCTGATTTTTCAACTTTAAGCAGTGTTTAGTATTTTTTATCATAAAATTGCCTTTGTACCCAAAAATTCACCCTTTCGTTCATCCCTGTAGTCTTCAGACATAATGGGTCTGATAGGTAGGGACATATCAGGTTCTGATAGGAAGAGGAAAAAATATATTTTCACCTAAAAAGAATGAGAGAAAAAAGTACGTTTCTTACAAATTTTTCCTTTTGTGCTGAGAACAAATACAAGTCTGGCTTTCTTCCTGGTTTCCTTCCTTATAATTGTTCTTAATGATGGTGGTGGTGTGACAGTAACAAGTAGTTTTGGTTTGTTATTTTTTATTAATCTTTTCTGAATAGATTGCTCAAATGATACCATTCTGTACTTGCCAGGGCCTGTTCTACAGTCTCTGTCACCTACCTTGCTTATGCTGCTTGTACAGAAAAAGGTTAGTGGTTTAATAGTAAATATGAATATTTATTTCAAAAATAAACCTTTTTCGAAAGCTTCTTTTCTTTAAGAATTGTATTTTTCTGAACAGAGTTTCAGAAAAAGGTGTCAGAGTTCTACACTACCCTGTGTAATCCTGATCTAGCTGTCACACTCGAGAAGCATATATATGAGTGAAATCAACTTGCAGGTGTGCTCAAGTGAGGCAGGATGCCTGAATTTGCATTGCTTTACAGAGTCTGTATTTAAGTTTGATTAATTGGTATCAGAAATAACAAATTGTCTGTGTGGAACCTCAGGAAGCTAGGATATTATACAGTGTTTCGTAGTACAAGAATCATGCAATTTCCATATATTATTCAAAAATCCTAATTCTCGACTCATGTGCTTCACCAATACACAAAGACTGGTATCTAATCCGAGTGTCCAAAATGAATTTAAAAAAGCCTGAACTGTTGAATTTTGGTTTGTAAAATTACTGATTTATTGAATACTGTATAAGAGAATGCTAGTGTATAGTCATTGTGTGGATTATAAATGCAATAGTTGAAAAATGAGAAAAATATTGCACTCCTGCTATTCAAAGCTTTCCTGTGAAAGAGCTAAACAGCCCTTAGTTTGGTTCAGCAGGACTGCCTTTGAAATTCAAGGTGTTAATCCTGTTGAAATGTCAGAAAATATCCCTGTATTCAAGAAAGACATTGTGTGCCCCAGTGCGGGGTGGGGAATAAGGGAATGGGGGAGAAATTTTGAGGCACTTACATTATCTCAATGCAGATCTTAGGCTTTTCCTCATGCTCTCAGCCCTGTGACATAAAGTTCCTTCTCATGCCTCTGCTGGTGTGGTACAGAAGTTATGTGGTTCTCACAGTAGATATTTTGTACAGGGTGGAAGTAGCCAGGGTACAAGACTACATCTTGTGTATCTTACACTGGGTGTATAAGTAATGCTCATTCCAGAGGTGGACAACTGTCAAAGAACATGTCTGAGGCACTGCAGCATGTTGCTAATAAGAGCATATACATACGCACAGGCATTGTCCTGAAGACTTCCGTGTATGACCTTTTCTCCCTGTATATATAAAAAGGGGAAAAAAAACCCTAAACCCACTGGCAAAAACAATGGTGAGAGCATTCGGGAAAACCCCCAATATTTAGACTAGAGAGCTAAAAAAGACAGAAGATGACCAAGTTCCTACAGACACTGGAGACACTTGCTTTTTAGGATAGATGTACACTGAAGACTATAGCATTAAAAATACCTGAAATTGTAATCAAGTCATCTTGCATATCAGGAAGGTACATAGATGCTTTTAAATTTTCACCCTTGATTTATGTGTCACATCAGCTGCGATTCAAGGGTGGCTCCTGTTCTCCAATGTATTTGTATAGCAGCTGGGAATGGGTTGTGGTGCAGGTGTGCTCTACTCTGCTTTTGTTCTACTGCTTCTCTGTGCACAGCTCTGCTCCCAACTCCTTCAGGGATGAAGGCTCTTCAAAGCAGGTGCCAGCAGACTTTTGGCTTCT
This sequence comes from Loriculus beryllinus, assembly GCA_039877255.1. Classification (NCBI taxonomy): domain Eukaryota; kingdom Metazoa; phylum Chordata; class Aves; order Psittaciformes; family Psittacidae; genus Loriculus; species Loriculus beryllinus. Next base: position 1,853 of record JBCJKH010014972.1, on the reverse strand, counting down.
TTGCATAGTTCCACTAGCCCACAGCTTACCATGTCTTGAACTTTCTGCTTCCATGTTCTCAGCATCACTCTAATTTGTTCTAACTTCTGCACTAATTTGTTTTTTAATCATGTAAAGGAAATATGAACAGCATTCACCCTTGTGCATTAAAAAAAATCACACAAAATTATCTTAACGTGGCAAAAAATTTACCTGTGGAGATTTCATCTCCAGAAATTTACCTCTGGAGATTTCATCTCCAGAATCACATGAAGCAAGTGAGCAGATAAATTGCCACCTACTGATGAAGATAAAGATCACGTAGGGTTTAAGTTTTCTCAAGTAATCTATTTTTGGTTTTCCATTTTCTTATCCTAGAAATATAATACCATCTTTACTGCTATAAATGGAAGAAGCTCTGCTGTTCTTACATAGATATATGCTGATGTATTTTGTAATCTTATATACTCCATATCTATATTCAGTAACTGAGGTTTCAAAATGCATGCTGCTGTACATTCTAGTGTTAACTGGGCTGCTGCTCAGAAAAGCTCAACATGTAATGCCAAAATCACTGCAAACTAGGGGAGCAGAAGTGGTATCTGATTGCTCTTTGGATTGTTCAGAGATTCTTAAGCAAATCCAGCCATGAAAAGATATCTGACACCCAACTACCTCACAGCCATGGTGATCCTGCAACTAAGACATTTGATTGCGTTTACAATTTTTTGACTGCAATTGTTTTCCTTTTGGAACACAGGGTAACAGCACTATATTAAGCACTTGCTGACAGGAGCAGTGGAATCTGTTGTTTAATGAGGCTGTAATATTGCATGCATACATAAACTGGCTGCGTGTGATATGCCACTACTTAAATGAGAGCCTTCCATACTGACACTGTCATTTGTAACAGAGACAAACCATAGCACAGGTACATTTTCAGTGCTATGGTAGAGCAGTTTTTCAGCTTTGGTTAATACAGTAGAGGACAGTATCTAGCTGGAGTAAAAAAAAACATTGAATCATAGAACGGTTGCAGTTGGAAAAGACCTTAAGATCATCTAGTTCCAACACCCCTGCTATGGGCAAAAAGCTCCTTATTTACCATTCTGGTTTTTGATTCTTCAAATTGACTTGTATGTGGTCTGGTTGCACACTTGGCAAGTTCAAGTGACCCTTCAGATGCTTCTCAGGCAGCAGTGCTCAGTTGCATCTTCCCACAAAAAAGCAGGAATACTTCCTGCAGGTTTAGGAAATGGTGCCCCATTGTCCTGCACCCAGGAACATTAGTCAGTCATCCACCAGCTCATAGCACCGCCTTGCTGCAGAGGAGCAGGCCCTTGCCAGGTGCTTCCCAGCCTTCTGCGTGCTCCCTGAGCCATAAAAAGTTTACTGCCCCACAGCTGCCTTCCCTGGGGAGAAGCCAACCCCAGCAATGATGTGAGGAGCAGGACAGCAGCTTTGGAGGGGCAGCTGCTGCTTCCGCGGGTGGCATGCCACAAGTTTTGCATGCCTTGGTCTGTGTGATAGCCCCAAGTTCCTCTTCACAGCAGCCCCTCTGCTTCCTTTTCATTTTGACGCCTGCTCACGAGTAGGCGAAGCAGCATCTGCATGTGGCACATGCAATAAGTCTCCTCTGTGGTTTTTCTAGCCTAAAAATAAGGGGAGCTGTTAGTCAGGAGCTGCTGGTTACTCCCTCAAGGGGTAAAAAGTGACTGCTGTAGCTGTTGGTATGTTAACTTATATTTCTATTGTATTTTTGTTCAAAATCATAGAAAGCCTTGCAAGGCCTTTGCAGTCCTGAAAGCAATTTCATTTCAGAATGCTTTTCTCTCTCTCCATATGAAACAAACACATTTAGATGACTTGCTCTG
>JBCJKH010014971.1:6460-18791 GCA_039877255.1 Loriculus beryllinus | reverse complement strand
GCTCCGGTGACTTGTCACCAGCCAGATGTAGCCTCATTCACTACAACCCTTTGAGTCCTGCCCTGCAGCCAGTTCTTCACCCATTGCGCTGTCTGGCTGCTCATGCCACAGTTACACACTTTGCCCAGAAGGATGCTGTGAGGGACAGTATCAAAATCCTGATTTCAATAATAATTTTATTTTTCCTTGAAAAAACACATTTAAGCAATCATTAACATCAACCTTCAGTCACATATCTGAGGTTTCTCTATGTATATTACCTTATGATAGTAGCTGTGACAACGTGGAGCAGACTTGTTAGTGCTGGTGGTACATATGACCACAGAGGAATGCAGAGCTCATTTCACAGCTACCTACTAGCACAATGTCTATTGTAAAGAAAGCTGGACAGGTTCACAATTGGACAAAGTGTCAGCATCTTGCACCTACCTGTAAAGCCTCTGACTACCTCTGAGCAGTTTACATTGCCTGTTCTGTGTAAGCCTGACAATTACAGGTCTTGGGCTGCTTGTACACACACAGAGGTCTGTCACAACAGGTCTACCAGAGCATGAAACAGCAAATGGATGACCCTGGCAAGGCAATCTTGTTTTCCTTGAGATAAGTGTCGGGGAGTCTGGCCTTGTTATGTAGGTTTGAATGATACCTGCTTATCATCCAAAAAATGAGGATTTTCTTACTTTCTTACTGTTTCCATGAATCTTTTGCAGGGACAGCTAGCTAATAGAGTGAGTCTGTGAAACTGGTCACTATTCGGTTAACTTGGCTGTTTCGTGAAGCTTTCTCGTCCAAGAGAAGCATGCCAGTAGTGACCTGCTCTCTTTCTTCAGCTCCAAGCAGATACTTCTTAGTTAAACCACACTTTGAAACTCTCTTTTCAGGTGCAGTAAGAATAGTAAACTCTCCCCATAGGTAGGTTATTTACATCTTCAACTATGAAACTTCTCCTTCTGTTCCGTTATCCAACTGTGTTTATTCATGGATTTTAGGACATAAATGCCTAGATTTAAGGCTCCTTGTTCCTGGAGCAGCTTCTCTTACGCCTATAAAAAGACAGGAGAACTAACTTCTCTGAATAAGAGCAACAGGAGATTGATTGTTAAAAGGGGAATATATTTCACCAGCAGACATTACCTGAAGGGCAGACAGAAAGCAGCAACTGTTAATGAGGGAATGCATTCAAGATTAGAATTGAGGCCATGTCAGTAATTGATTTTGCAGCTTAGTAGCCAAACCCAAATCCTTTCCCAAGTTCATGTCCACTCTCTCACTGAATCGGAAAGAGAATTTTAATGAAAGTCTCTCATCTTCCAGAAGAACTCCTTGGTAATCTCATGTGCTATACAGTATTCATCAGTATTATTTCCTCCTGTTTCTGCTCTTCCTCTCTGCAGAAAAGTGGTAAATATTCACTCTACCAGAAAACATGTTATTCATGAGAAATCTTTTCAGAAGCAAGAAATACCGAGTCCAGATACCTGCTCTGAAGTAGATCTCAACCTCATTACCCAGCCTCCTGAGAGAATTGTTCTTCTGAGAAGGCTGTAGGGCAGTAGCTTTCAGCATTTGGTTTGAGGAACACTAGACTCCTATAACTTACTGGTAAGAGTCCCTCAAAGGAGAACAGAAAGCAAACCTATTGCAAGTAGGCTTCAGTTCACTGTACAGAGTTTGCTTCTCATCTGGGCGGATTTTGAAGAGTAAAAGTGATTTTTATAAGGAAATTTTGAACAACTGTTCCTGGATCTCCTTTTTAAACCCTGACTCTGGCATGGGGATTTTGAACAAGAAAGCATAGAAGCATACCAGGGACAGTGAAAACTGAGCTTCTGTTTGGCAGTATAGAATGAGGCTTTTAAAAGTTCAAATGCTTTTCAAGTCATTTAATACGTAACAGTTCTTTGTTCCCATTGGAAGAAGCTATAGGAACAGCTGATGAATGGAAAATTCAGTGGAAAGTGGATCAAAAAGAAGTAGTAGTGAGATTCAAATCCACATTAAATATTTGCTGCTGAACCTGCAGGTAGGATATGTTCAGGCAAGACTTTTTCATTTGTATAGACTGAAAAAACAGTTTGGCAGAACAGATGATCTGCATCTGTGATCTGTAATTCCTGAAGTTTGTGAAGATAGTTTCTTGTCACAAGTACTCAGTGAGCCTGTTAGGAAAGATTCCCTCCTAGACTTGTTGTTCATGAGTACAGAGGGACTCCTGGGAGATGTGATGGTCTTTGCCACAGTGATCATGAGATGGTCAAATTTAGAGGTTTTGGTGTAATGAGAAAAATGTTCAGCAGAGTTCCTCCCCTGGATTTCAAGAGAAAGTGGGTATATTGCCAAGTTCCACAAAGCAGAGCTTGATTAGAGAGCACTGTTCAATAGGTGCATGAACTGTGGAAATGAAAGCCATATTAAATGAGAAGTGTATTTCCCAATAACATTGATGAACATGGGGAGGTACCCTAGTGATTTATTTGCTCTGCTGTATTGGAGGTCTCTCTTCCACAGCCAATAGCACAGTATCAACAAGCAACCATTGGGCAGAAGTCAGGATTTGAACAGATTGCAATTTGATGACTACTGAAAAGAATCTTTGTATTAAGCACAGCATTTAGATGGCTTTCAGATGGACATTTGGTGTGAACTAACAGTATTGTGTTGTAATAGGATTTTTCTTTGTAATAATCATGTCTTATTAGGAAGTGGTTTACTGTTCCTTATTGAATGTCACCAAAACCTAGCTGTGGTTTAATTCTCAGTAAACCTTCTGTTAGAAGCTTTCAGTTCAGTGGAGGTCTGCTTATGAGGGAAATTTGTGTATCATTGGGCACCTCCTATATGAAGATAGGCTGAGAAATTTGGGCTGTTCAGTCTAGAGAAGAGAAGCTGCGTGGAGACCTCAGAGCAGCTTCCAGTGTCTGAAGATGGTCTGCAAGGATGGTGGAGAGAGACTCTTCTTCATCAGTGTCTGTAGCGATAGGACAAGGAGTGATGGGTTTAAACTTAAACAAGTGAAGTTCGGATGAGATATAAGGAAGATGTTTTTTGCTGTGTGGCTGCAAAGAAGCTGTGGCTGCCCTATCCCTGGCAGGGTTCAAGGATAGGCTGGACGGAGCTTGGAGCAACCTGCTCTAGTGGAAGGTGTCTCTGTCCATGGCAGGGGGTTGGAAGTGGGTGAGTTTTAAGGTCCTTTCCAACCCAAACCAGTCTGAGATTCTCTGACTCTATCATTTGTCTTCAGATGAACATGCCCTGCAGAGATAATTACAAAATAATTTGTATTTCATTAATATCAAAGGTGTCTGTTGTTAAAGTAGATTTGTGAAAATAAATTGTGGTGGGTGAGAATTCCTGCCCCAGTAAATAAACGGAAGAACTTTGATCCTAGTTACCTGGGAAACATGGGAAAGGGTGTAGGATTCTAAAGATATTGATAATAAGCGTGGCAGAAATTACAGCATCATTCTGTAAATGCCTGTCCCAGTACTTTTAGATAAGACACCTGAAATGACACTGAGTTGTCAGATATGAGCTGTAACCACTGCTAAAGTCTTTTAAAATGACTGAATTCTGTTCATATCCGTAAAAGCAGCAGTCAGCATCATGGCTCTGCTGAGCTGTTTTCACTGATTACAATGACTCGGAAGGCAGAGCAGTTTAGCTGTGATGCAGACGCTGTTTCTGAGCCTACTTGCACTGCTCCTGAACATTAAAGGTGTGTTGCATTTTCTGTTGCATTTTGGTGGTTTTGATGCTTATGGGTTTCAAAAGCCTGTCACTTGTAATAGTTCCCTTAACTGGATATAAACCCTCTCAAAAATATTTATTTTACTGTAAACGCCAACATGAACTTATTGAAAGTTTTATGCAGGACTTAAAAAACAGACTGGAGGAAAGCCAAAATGTGACCAGAGACATAGGTTGGGGTGAATGTTGCCTGCAGACCACACTGTAGTGACAGGACAAGTGATGATGGTTTTAATCGTAAACAGAGGAAGTTCAGGTTAGACAAAAGGAAGAAGTTCTTCCCTGTGAGGGTGATGAGGCACTGTCACAGGGTGCCCAAGGAAGTGGTAAATGCTCCATCCCTGGCAGTGTTCAAAGCCAGGTTGGACAGAGCCTTGAGCAACATGGTCTAGTGTGAGGTATGCCTGCCCACACTTCAGCCCTGGGATAAAACCTTCATACCTCATTTGGGACTTTAACCTTTCTGAGAGCTATTTTCCTACCCCACTTTGTGGAAAGGTGTTCAGATCTTGTCTAACCTCCCTGGAAATTCTCTTTTCCATTAGGATTTAGTACGTTGAGTCCTGAAAGAGTAAGAAAGGTACTATTCTTGCTGGTGCCAAAATTCACCTGTACATTCATACTGTGTAAATAAGGACAACTATACCATATACATTCGTTTGGTTGTGGGCATGACAGAGGTGAAAGAAAGGCTTTTGGTTCCCTCCGCATGAACTTTGCAGAGACGTAGAGAGCATCCAGAATTTCCTCACCATTTCTTACCAATGAGCACCAAGTGACGTTTGCTACTACACTGTTTATGGTGAGGTCATCTTCTTGGAAAGAATAGTTTTGTGCTCTTGATCATCTTTTTTTCCTTGCACTTTCATAGCTCTTCTGTTCCTTTGGTCTTCATCTTTTGTATCTTTCTTTAAGACCTTCCAAGGATTCTATTCTATTCCATCCCATTCCATTCTGTAGTATAACATCTAGAATTACAGTACTCCAGAAGAATATATAGTATTTGAGATGAAATTATTATCATTTAATCTGCTGTGCAGTTCAGGGATGTATTTTGCAGACAATGTAATATCACTCTTAAACCAGCAATTACTGTGCATAGCTAATTAAGTTGGTTTAGCTGTGAGTGACGCTAGAAATGTGCCATTTCCCCCTCCAGCTCTCTCTGCAATGCTTCTGCAATGCTTTGTTTTAAGAAACCATTTTCTTTCACAATCTGTCACTTTAACCATGTGCCTCTTTGTGGTGGTTAACTTTCTTCTCTAACTTTTGCTAAGCATCAAAGTGTATTGCTTTGTGTGTCCAGAATATATGATAGCTGATTTACATTTTCATTATCATTGCCAAGTTTTGTTCATTGTACTTTTTTAAATGCTGCATATGAAAATTCTGTACCTGAATCTTTGTCAGGATTTGTTTTTTAATTAAATCTGTGTAAATTACTTTCTAGCCCTGTGTAAGTTGTAGGAAACAATTGCTTGCTGTATTTTCTCACTGAGATTTAGGAAACTACAGTCCTCATTCTGGGAAAGCTGAACATATAGTCTGAACTGAATGCTTCAATATGCATTGAATTTACTGAACGTGTTCATTAAAGAAAGAGCATATAGTTGATTTTTACATAAGTATAGAATTTAGAGTAATTAAAAGATTACAGTGGGCCTTCTGTTATGTTTAAATTGATCCTATGAGTACGGTTGCAGATATGATACTTGGCTCAGGCAAACAACCATCCATGTTTGGCTGTTCCATTCCAAGTTCCAAAAATAGCTCTAGTGTTTGAAGGAACTGTTTGCTGCACAAGTACATCCAGAGAAGAGCTGGGCTTGTTCCAGGTGCCTTTGATTTACCCACAGAAAAAGAAAGAAGCAAGCTTTTTAGGCTAGCTTTCAGTCGATGAAATCCTGCTGCAGGGTTAGCATGTAGGTCCTGGCTATGAGCCTTTCCCACATGCAGGAAAGAGGGACTTGCAGCATAGATCATAACTTAGCTAAGAGACGAGTCATCTAAGAATTCACTTTGACAAGGCCGATGCCAAAGCCAGAGGAGAGTTTCATCACTAATTTGTAATGACTTTGGAGCACATGGGAGGAAATCGCAGCCAATTTCCCCGCACTTTTCAGGATTTGACCAATGCGTTATCTGTTTGCATCTTTTTCTGTATTAATGGCATTCGTTTCCTTCTCTGTTTCATGTTAATAACTAATAGATTTTTTCATAACAAGATGAAGAGATTGCCACTGTTGAATTTCCTTTGAATGCATTGTATCAGTGCAACATCATCTAATTAATATTTTGTTCATTGCTCCTCATCATAACTTTTTGTTGTGCTTAACAGAAAATACAATATTAAATTTTCCATCAAAAGAAACCCTTTTGTTAAATGCCAAAGGCATTTGCTTGCTCACAGCTGGGATATGTTGTAGTTTAGCCTTCAGAGGCACCAGGCCAGCAGTTTCCTACGGAGACCTGCAAGAGTTCATGTATATCACGTGCAGAGTATGCCACATACACATGGAAATTAGTTGCTCACCCATATTAAAAAGTCTTGATTGCTCATTTTCCAGATGTATTCAAAAAGCAGGAAAGCCAAATACTGAGCACAGTTATGTTTGTGCACTAGCCCCTGAAATCATCATGCGGTTGACTGTGGAACACTAAGAAGGTGTTGGCAAGCCCAGACATTTTATGGAGCTTAAAAAAAGCAAGGCTTGTGTGTAGGTGGTGTTCCCAGTATGACCAGCACATTCATGTTCAGAACCCTCAAGGCTGTAAGCTTGGTTTTATTCTGCTCGGGAGATTGTTCTCATCTTAACATAAAAGTGCCTTTGTTTCTTTTCCGGCTTCCTTTTATTCCATTTGGAATTAAATTAATAACTTTGGGGTTTATACTGAGTAGTAGGGTGTTTTGTGATTGCAGCCAAGTATAAAATCTGGTGCTTTGGCTTCAACATCATTTCAGCAGATAGATATTTTCTACCTTACTACATATTCAATTCATTAGGAAAGCCATCTGGCCCACCCTAGGCATGATGTGCCCAACTTGGAGTGTGACAGAGTTGTGTTTGAAAGATAAATGACTAAGTATGTGTTGCCCTCTTGGAATTCCATCAGCTGTAACTCCTGCTTAAGATGAGGCTCTTCTCCCATCATTTTGTTCCTTCTGTAGTTAAAAAAAAAAAATCTATATGACTTATGTTTGTGCTTTAACAAACCTCCAAACTCTCATTTGTTTGATAATCAGTAGCACTGGGGCTTTTGACTGCCTTCTGTGGTTCTGTAAACCTCTAACTTAAGTAAGAGGCATCTCTTTCCTGCAAGTATCCCTAATTTAAAGTAAACTCCAAGATCTTCCTTTTATTTGTCTTTGAGAATTCAGGAACAGGGAGCATCCTCTGGCCCCAGCCATCATTTCCTTTGGAGCTTCCTCTAAGAGCACATTATTCTGTTTAACAGACTATTGTATTTGAATGGAACAACTGCCTTAAGGTTAGGGCAAAGCATGGCTCTATTAAAGTCTTATCCACTGAGTGGACTTGCATACATATAATGTATCCAAAGACAATAATTGATTACATTAGTGGGTTGTTTGGGGTTTTTTCAATGAAGATTTTTCCTTGTAATCCACAGCATCTGGATGTCCGGGCTCCTGGTGGGTAGCATTAGGATGAGGATGGTGAGGAAATGAAGAGAAGAAATGCAGAGAAAACTTAGGTCAAAACTGAGAGTTCTGCTTGAGATCTGCTGCTTTTCTCTTCTGCTGTTTTTAGAGTAGCACCTGAGAAGAAGATGAATTTTGTTTTATTCCTTTGAAATAATGTGGTAAGCTTTAGTCTTCTCAGTAAGATTGATGCTCACTACTTGGTATTTCCAAAAGAGCCGGTGAGCTTTATTGTTGAGGGGCAGCCAGTGTAGCCAATTTACAAATGATGGACACAGCAAAGAGGAGCAGGGTCACTGTTTTCCAGGTATGACTTTAACTCGTACAGCTTGGAGAGGGATATGTCTAGTAACTTGTAAAATCAATACTTATTTTAACTATTCTATGATTCTGTAATTGATTGTTTATTTCTTTTAACAAGCTGACAGTAAGAAGAGTTGATCTGAATGATTTTCTAATGTAAAAACGCAGTGAAGGACAGCTGAGAATAGCTAAGAGTCAGCTTTGAAGTGTTCATAATATAGTTATGGTACCTTCCAATCACTCAAGTAAATCAACAAGTTCATCTATTTTTTGAATGTTGTTTTCATCATACGCTAAAACTGAAGGCAAAGGAGGTGCCTAAGAAGAAATTCAACCTGAACAAGAGATGGGGAAGTACTCACAGTTTTTTCTTAAGAAAACTTACTATCTTTGTTTTACTGAAAGCAAGCATCAGGCCTGAGAGTAACAAGTTTCTGAAGGGTTCAGTGGCTGTAGGAAACTGTGGATCTTTGTTTTCTCCCACTCATTCTGGTAACTGAAGATTGGGTTTCATTATATTATGATTGGGTTTCATTATATTATTTGAGCTAAAGGAAAGAGAAAATGGAAAACTAGTTTTCAAACAGACTCCTAAGTTTTTAAATGTGATTTTAATACGCTTTTATATGGGGGATATAATTGTCAATTACTCGGTGTTTTACACAGCAGAGTGAAGCTGTAGTCATCTTCCCTATCCAAATACACGTTCCTACAGTGGTAGTGCAAATCTGCCCTTTCTCTTTTTCTGTGCTTTTAGTGGTCATTTTCTGTTACTTAATTCAATTTACCATATAATTTTAAAAAATCCACTCACTCAAAAGCAGATTGGTTTTCTTTGGAAAGAAACCAGAAACTTTGCATGAATGTGATTGTAAGTATCTCAGCATGATCTCTGTTAATTTTTTGCTACAAGTAGTGGCTTGAAAGTGGTAGAAAACTGATGAAGAGCAATGAGATATCTTAGTTGAGTAAACATCATTATCAATGAGAAGATGCCTTTGGTAGAGATTCTTTCATAAATACATTAAAGAATACAGTGAGTGCAGATTTCAGAGATGTAAGTGTAGAGAAGTAACTTGGAAGCAGACAGAAACAGCAGAAATCATGAAAAAGATAATGTGAGGTACTGAGATGACGGGAGAAAACTTTGTCAGCAATACTGTCATTTGTAAAATGTTATCTACTACAAGCCATTTCTTGTGTTTATTAGCTATACCTAGAATAAATTGAAATATTTAGTGATGAATAGTAATGGTGTTAGTCCATCTTCAGCTGTAGAACTGACTCATTGCCCTGCTTGGACTGTTGGGATTCCAGTATGATAGACACAAGACCTGTGTGAGTGTTTAAGGCAGAACTTTTCTAAAAGGTAATATCCAGTTTTTAATTCATAGAAAAGATTGCTCTATTTGGACTAATTATAATACTACTTATTAGGTTTTATTGATGAAGCAGCTCAGATGTGGCAAGTGAAACAACTTGCTGTCATCTCAGGACCAAGGCCAGTAAACTTGCCTATTGAAAGTTTGCAAAATACATACAAAAACTGTTCAGCAATACTGGGGAGAGTTGAAGATTTGCTGTTGTGGCAATGAACTTCTTGAATGCCTTTGAAATACTTCTGGCAGCCTGTATGCAAATGGCAACGGGCATAGTTACGGCTCTTCTCTTCCCTTCCAATAGCTGCACTGTATTAGTAAGCGGGAATTATCCTACGATTTTCTTCTGCTGTTTTTAATGGCTACAGTGCTCCAGAGAGCAGTGTGTATGACTACATATCTATGTAATCACGGCTGTGAGAACACATTAGTCTTTTCCATCTTGATTGGAGTAGGTAAAGTCAAGGATATCTTTTATCAATTTATGATTCCCAATTTATGATCTTTGCTTTCTGTACTTAGAGTCTCTGTTTCTGTGTATGTCAGACCTTTCTGTCCTTACCACTCTGTTCAACTGAAAAAGCTCCGATGGAGCATACTGTCAAGAATGGAAATTATCACAAAGAAGAAAACAGTTAAGTGAAATTTAAAGCTCAAACCATAATGGCAAATAGTTTGATAAGGAGCTTGACTTATCCTTTAACAGTTTTAGGAAGTTTAACTAATGAAAGTAGTTCTTACCAGAAAATGAGTGCTGCTTGGGAATTACTCTGGGTAGTTGCAGGTGTTGCTCTGGTCCCAGACCGAGCAGACGGGTTCGCTGCCTTGCGCAGGACAAAGCTGGGTGCATTTCCAGTAATGCTCTCAGAACACTGCATGGCTCACATGCCACCTGGTGGGCAAGCTTTGCAATGTAGTATCTCCTTGTACTGCTCCTGGTAATTCATTCATGTGCCAGCTGTGTTCTGGGAGAAATTTCTCTCATCTTCCTTTTTTTTGGATTATGTGCGTGAGTTCTTTGGTGCTTTAATAATATTAGGGGGAAAAATGCTGCAATGGGTAGAGAGCACGGTGAACAGTGTGTTTCCATAGTGCCTCTTTTGATGTAGCAATAAGTTTCCTGCGTAAGTCAAGTGCCTCTGTAAGTGCCAGTGCTTATCCTGACAGAACAACTCTCACTGCTACTGTCTGTTAAAAAAATGACAAGGAGTTGGAGAGTTATATTTGGAGATCTAAAAGTTTCATTAGCAGCGTATTTTCATTGCCTTTCTTTCTCAGCAAACTTGTTAAGAATGCAAGCTGGATTATCATTTTCCTCACTAAAATCGATTGATTTTGAATGATTTTTTGTGAGAGGAAAATGAACCAACTCTAATGAAGAGTTATATTCTGTACGTGTTGAGATCAGATGCCGATACTCTTATCCACAGTCAGGACCATCTTCATGGCCTAATTGAAGTCAGCAGTGCTACATGGAGGTATATAATGGCTCATGGGATTGGGTGACAAAATCTGCTACTCCCTGAGTACTCTTAACGTAAAAAGAAGGTGCTACTTGCCTACAGCCTTGCATCCAGATTACTATGGACTACAAAGTAGTAGATATTTCAGATATGTTGTTCACTGTTATTGCCCCATTGACACTCCACTCCTTGTTCTGAGTGCCTTTCTGTGCAAGTTTTCTGTCTCAGTAAGTTTGTTTGGAAACAGGACAAAAAATAACTAGGATATGTTGTATGTAACAGTGTCTGGGATGCCAAAAAGGGGAGAAGTGGACAAAAGGAAAATTCACAGCAGTCTTTTCAAAATGTGGACATAGGGATGTCTTGAAGGTGATACATGAAATTTTGTGATTTCACTGTAATAGAGTTTAGCAATATATCTGTCTATTTGAAAGCAAGCACGCAAGCAGAAGGTATGTATGCATTTTATAAATCATGCACATGAAAAATAACAGTAACATTTGACTCTTCTGTTAGTTGTGTAATTTGAGAGGAACTTCACTGAGAGCAGTCAAAGTGCACTGAGAATCAGGACAACCAACACCTCACACGAATTTGCCAACACATGGCCATAGGACTATTTCATTCATATTTTTACTTAATGTGAGGAAGCACTTGTGTAAGCAAGGCTGGGGGAACAGAAGTAGGTGTGTTGTGGAAGCTGTAATTTTTAAACTTTTAGTGATCCACTAAGCTTGGTTTTGCTTTTATCATGTAAAACAGAACACTTTGAACGTTTTTTAGGCACACATTTCAAGATAATGGCTTTAGTTAATTTTAGTACTGTAATGTACTTCTGGCCAGAGTAGGAAGCTATTTAGTTCTCTCAGTCATTTGTACAGTCAGAGGCTTGCTCATTTACGGCACATCATTGTTGTCTGATGAGAATTTTCAGGCCATGACAGCAGACTTGCGCTGGAAATGTCTTCTGGTGTCTGAGGGATGCACAGTGTCTTTCTTCCCCTTTCATTTCCTACTCATTAGGTTTTGGTGATCAGGAAATTAGGGGGAAATAGGTATTTTTTTTTAACATTGGACAGAAGGAAAATTGTTGACATTCTTCACGTTCCATGTGTAGATCATAGACAGGCTTTTGGGATGAATCCAGTCCAGCTTCTTAATGACTGAAGTCCTTTGGTAAAATCTTTAGCCGGAGGCAGCTGATGGAGTAGAGCACCTAATCTATTCAAATGATTATAGTGATGGGCTTTACTTGGTTTGCTTTCCATTCTTTTTTTTTGTACTCTGGTGAGCCACAGCCAAAGAAATATTCTCTGGGGGACACAGGATTGTTGGATATCATTTTGAGCAGGCTTGGGATGTTTCTTAGGGTTATGCTGTGCTCCAGCCAGCCCTCAACTAATATGGATATCTAGTTCCTCACCAGAGGCTGCTTGATTCTCCTGAGTACCTAGGTCTATGGCTGAGTGTATTACACATTTTGCTGCCCAGGGCTATGGGAAGTGAGCAAAGTGGTGCATCTAACAGACATACAAAATACTACAGTATGTGGATAGTATACCTGTCTTTACTATTACCATTTTTCTACTGAGGAGAGATAATGGCATTTTTTTTCAGTTCAAGACTAAAGACATGACTAAGTTGTGTGATTACTTCCATCACTGTCATGAAAGGCGTCAAACGCCATTAGACGCAGTTATGATGCAGTTAACAGGCTGAGAGAGTTGCCCTTGTTCAGCCTAGAGAAGGCTCTGGGGAGACCTAAAACAGTCTTCCAG
>JBCJKH010014970.1:12902-33218 GCA_039877255.1 Loriculus beryllinus | reverse complement strand
GAAAAAAAAGGAAAATTTTGATGGGGTTTTTCCCCAAACTCTTTCCCCCCAAAAAAATGGAGACCCAAACAAAACAAAAAAAAAAAAAAAAAAAAAAAAAAAAGGCAAAATCATCTTGGATGGAATTTAAAGGTTAAATAAACAGGCACCAATAATTTTAAACTGACACATGAGATATTTAATAGCTCTTACTGTAGTGACAGGTAAAATCCCTTTAATATACTTATTTCTGACTATAAAGTATTACAACTCATGAAAGTAATAACTTCTCTTTTGCATGACAGTTCAGGGTTTAATTTGTAACTAAAAAGCTAAAAATAGAGAGGTTTTGGACATCGAATGGCTCCAGATCACCAAACCAAAGCAAAAGAATACACAAACATAAATAGACAACAATATAGAAAAAAACCAAAAAAACAACTCTTATTTTGCTTCTAAAGTTATTGACGCATAAGCAGTGGAAACTCAAAATCTTTGATTGTTTCCACAATCTTTTCTCAACTAACATGTAGCCTGTAATTGGGATATCCTTAGGGTAACTTGAGTTTATGTTTTCCAGTAGTGACACTGAAAGTTAGTAATGTTGAAATGCAATAGCCCTTCTATAAGAGAAAAGTAGGGATTATGACTTAACTAGCTTGGTGACTAAAGATTTTTGTCATGGTTTAAACTCAGTCAGCCATGCAGCTGCCCTCTCACTCCTCCTCCTCCCTCCCCCTCGCTCCCAGGGAAATGGGAAGGAGAATCAAAAGAATGTAACTCCCACAGGTTGAGATAAGAACAGTCCAGTAACTAAGGTATAACACAAGCCACTACTACTACCACCAATAATAATAATGATAAGGGAAATAACAAGGGAAGAGAATACAACCGGCCACCACCTGCCGACCAATACCCAGCCCGACCAAGCAGTGATCTAACCTGTATGGGTAACTGCCCCCAGCTTATATAGTGGGCATGATGTGCTATGGAATACCTCTTCGGTTAGTTTGGGTCGGGTGTCCTGTCTCTGTTTCCTCCCGGCTTCCCCTCCACGCTGGCAGAGCATAAGACTCACAAAGTCCTTGGTCAGAGTGAAGATTACTGAGCAGCAACTAAAAACATTGGTGTTATCAGCATTGTTCTCAGGCTGAAAGTCAAAAACACAGCACTGCACCAGCTACTAAGGAGAAAAATGACTGCTACTGCTGAACCCAGGACAATTTTACATGATGTCTATCAAGATATAAACAGTTGATGATCTCACAACTCACATAACAATCAGTCATAGATTTTAGTTAAGGTACATTTGCTGCCTCAAGTAATGAATCTCAGGACATCTGTTAGATTGTTAAAATACAACTGCCTACATTAGACCTGTGCAAAATAATTCCCTTTCACTTACTTTATTATTCTCATAAGATTTGATGAAAATCCAGTTTATTTCTTTTAAAGTACAAAAGCCTATTATCTGCTCAACTCTTTTTTATAGTATTACATCGCATCCAGGTTTCCTGCTTTTAAAATAATGCCTTGAACATCATATAACAGTCTCTTTAGATACTGTATAACGGTTTTATGTATTTTTAAATTTACATTTCAATTTATGTTTCTCAGTGGAATATATAATGATACAAATTATGTTATATGTGAGCCCCAGGCGTATCTGTATATCAACTAGGAAAAACGCATAGTATTAATTGGTTAATTAATATTTTACTTTCATTTGTGGAAAAGAGCAGTGTTTAACTACTTGGTTAGCATGCCTTTAAGTAAATCAATATTCAGAATTAACTTGTTTATCTTCCTTATTAGAAAGTGTCACAAACCAGGAATGATAAAAGAAATGATCATAAAGAATGTGCCCCAGTGTATAAAGTTATTTCAAAACCTATAAATATTAAAGAAGTTATTAAAATCCTTAGCAATAAAAGTTCTTTATAAAGTATCAGTACTGATTTCCATTCCTAAGCTCCCCTAGAAATTCCAAAATTAAAAATTTGCCTGGTTTCCCCTTTGTTTCATGACTGACATTTCAGAACAAGATCTTATTCATGAACTGTGCTACAAAAAACATATCATGAGTATGTCTTTCATATTCAATATCAGAGTCTATAGCGGAATATGTAATAAAGCGAAGAACCACTTCACATGTAACTCTCGTAAAGCAAAACTGTAAGAAACCTACACTAAAGATACTACAACTGAAAAAGTCAACATTTGCAGCTTTTGTTTCTTTCTAGGTCCTTTTTTGTTTTTCACTGATTTCCACTCCACACAATAGTAAAACAGAGTTTTGGCTCCTCCTGTGACCTACTAAATAGCACACTTCACCAAAATGAAATAGAAGATAGAGCTACACGAAGGAGGTCCAAGGTTGAAGTACTTGATGAGATCAGGGATGGCAGTTGCATTAACTTGGCAGTCACAAAGCCCTGCAAAGTCATTCATTCACCACCAGTAAGAAAAACATCAACAACAAAAAACTACAACTAAACCACTCTAAACCACTAAACACAACTCCCAGCTCTCCTCCAACAACACTAATATACAATTAGTTCCAGAACATCAATCCAAAATTATGCCCTTCCCTTGTCATAAAAATGCAGTGAAAAATATAAAATGCAAAAAATACATCAACTTACTGTCATAAAGATTTGTTAAGGAGTGATTAGGAAAGGTAGACCCAAATACCAGGACAAGGTCATATACAGTGGTTAAGAAAGATGCACGAGCACCACCATTGCTCCCTGTCACTCTCCTCCTGAATTAGGTGAATGACACCAGCCACAATAAAGTCATTCTTGTCTTTCTCAGACAATTTCTTAGGGAAAGCAAGGAAAGCAAAATATCACATGAAACACTGTATGATAAAAATAATTACAGTTCCCTCTAATGGGACTACTGAAATGATTTAGCACCACTTACAGTCCCTAGAACTGTAAGTTCTGACTGAATTTACTTCTGACATACAGAATACTGTAGTTTGCAGATGAATGAAAAAAAATTACAATGAAACTCATGATCAGTTAATTTCTGTTACACCACCGTTTCTCTTGAGACAAAACTATCAGTGGAAGTCTAAAGCATACACAGATTTACTTGGGAGGAGACCCAAACCAAACCAGAAAAACCCAAATAAAAGCTCAATCACAAAACGCTATACTCCAAGGCCATGCAATGAATGAATGCTCTGACACAAAAGACAATTCACATCCCCTGCCTTTTAGCTCAACATAGGGATGTAGAGAAAAGCAGGGAATAGTTTCAAGTTCAGGCAAGCATTTTCTTGAGCAACATCTCTGCAGGTGAGATAAGGACTGAAAAGAGCATAAACAGAAATTTCTGTTCCAACCCTTTAATTCCTTTTCTGTGGTCAGATTGGCAGTGACAACTAATCTTTGTACTTACCATTACCTGCAACTGGTCGAAGAGTTGGTAAAGAAAGCCAGTTCAGGGTTACATGGCATCATTTATTAATGGAAAATGCAACCACCTCCATGATACTTAGAAAATTAATAGTTATTGAAATCATTGTGTCTAAGTCTGCACATAATTGCACCAACTTTACAACAACAAGATCCACAATTTAAAAAAACTCAAAATTGGTTAGAAAATAGTAGTCAAGCTTTTTAACCTTTAATGTGTCGGTGTCTTTTCCCAAATAACAAGTAGGATGAGAAGAGATGGCTTCAAGTTGCACCAGGGGAGGTTTAGGTTGGATATTTGGAAAAATTTCTTCACTGCAAGGGTTGCCAAGCATTGGAAGGGCTGCTCAAGGAAGTGATAGAGTCACCATCCCCGGAGGTATTTAAAAGACATGTAGATGTGACACATGTGGACATGGTGTAGTGGTGGGCTTGGCAGTGCTAGGTTAACAGTTGGACTTGATGATTTAAAGGTCTTTTCCAACCTAAATGATTCTGTGTTTCTGTGTGCAATGAACTAATTCTCTCAGGAGATAGGAAAATATTTAATACGCATATAAATATTAGGATTCTTTTTGGTAGTAAATACTAAAGATTTCTCCTAAAACAGACAAAATAAATACAGAATAGTGAATTGCAGAAGTAGAGACAACTGAGACTAACAGGGAAACTAATTAATTAATAACCATCTTTCCAACAATAGCCTGCATGCCAATAAGAAACACCAAACAGCTAAGTAGTTCTGTTAAGATACTTAAAGCAGGATGACAGGGTTTTTAAAATCTAATTTGCCTTTCTGAGTTTTTGCCAGAACTTTCACACAAGACTTCTAGAGAGAATATGCTCATGTGACATTCCATGAAGAACTGAGTTTAGAAGGTAGCTCTGATAGTAAAAGCCTCCTCTAACAGAGCTCAACTCTAATAATCTTTCATTATTATAAAATAACTTGAGTTTGAAGTCTGTCTTAGAAACATTTGTATTAACTGCATCTCATAGTCACTGATGTTAAGTCCCGGGCTCACCATCTAAGATCTCTGGAATAAAATAGCTCTAACATTCCGGAAGACACTGTTAACTAATGATCAGTCTTCTTGAATTATCCTATTTACTCTGCTAGCCATTCCACTACAAAATAAAGTTATTATTTTTATTTGTCTGTTATACATGGCATTAATCTGAGGGGAGCTGTGTAATATGCTTTTTAGAAAAAAAAACCCACAAAACCCAAAACATTTTAGTTTTGTATTATTCTTTGAAATGTTTTGACTCTGAGACACAAGGTTCTGAGAACAGTACTTTGGATCATTGACTTCCCAGAACAGGAAGGCAGCAGAGGTACACACCTGAGATTAGAGATAAGGTGAAGGTAAAAAGTCCAAGAAATCCTCTGAAGCCACTTACTCAATTGCACTCACAGTTCTGAATTTATGTACCTGTGATGGATACAGTTCTCTTCAATTACTCTCACTCAGCCCCGCTTTTGAGACAGTTGCAAAAAAAAGATATGAACCAATATGGTCGCACAGATAACTGCGCAGAAGTTAGACTTGAAATATATTGATGCTGATTAAGTGCTAATTAGCAGATACTTGAAGCAATAAACAACACCCTCCCCCACCCTACCCCGTAGTAATAGGATAACAGCTGCTTTATTTCCCTTCAGAAGTACATATTAGAAGAATTCAGAGAACTTACTTATTTTTTACTTTAAAAATGTTTAACCTATGACATTTCCTCCCTCTATGTATTTCCATTCTTTCAAAGTGCTGAAATTATGGTATATCGCTTATTTTTTCAATGATTAATTTCCACAGCCATATGCTTTCTACGTCTAGATGCAGCTTGTGTTGTTCAACTTCATTTATAATACATAAATTTACTAATAAGTGCAAGAGTTCTATTTTGTAAAATTTAAAGCCATATATTATTACACTTGTATTATTGACGTTATCACTTCATATCATTCTTCTCTTAAATTTCATAAAGCAATAAATATCATGTATTATCCATCAGCATAAAGACTGAATTGACATATGTTGATTTTAAGATAAAAGATATATAGCTTTGCCCCAATAATTATTAGCAAACTGATTTCCAAAATGAAAGCACAACATCTGTAATCAAAGTGATTGAAACGTTTAACAAAGTGCCATTCAAAACACGTATATCAACACTGAAAGATACAAAAGGAAGTGTGGTTTCCTCTCTGAGGACAAGACACACATCTTTAAATATGCTTCTTTTGGGACTTAGGTTTGTTGATTTTATTTTTTGTTTGGATGGGTGTTGTTTATTGTTCTTTGCGTACTCTGTTTGGTTGTGCTGTTGTTTTTTTTTTTTTTCCTCTTGGAGTGTACTTATAGATTATGATAATAGCAATACTAAAGATGTCTTTTTTCCTAGTACTTATAAATATCTTCAGAGGCAAATGATCATGTAACACACCTTGGCCATGAGACACCAACTTCATTTCAAAAAAAAAAGGCAAAAAATGTAACTGGGTACTATTTAAGGAACACAGACTTTGTCAGCACTAATAGTTCTTATTACACCATCTGTTAATCTTGAGGCCAAGGGAAAAAGCACATCTCTTTCTACGATCCTTTAAGGTGCAAAGGCTAAAGTTTAGCATGTAGCTGGTAATCTCAGAAATGTATCATTTACATCTGTCAGTGTACAGACTGAAGCTGGAGTATTTTGTGGGTAGGTTGTTATATCCATTTTTCTTTTGTAATAAGTAATAAAGCATTACCAGAGTTTTAAAAAGATGCTTTCCCAAATATGGAATTTTATATCAGAAATTTTAAGTATGTACATAGTGGAACTCATTGCCACAAGATACTATAAAGGTCAGTATAAACAAGCTCAGTACTGAAATATACAAATTCATGGAATATTCATGGTAATTAAATCAGACCAGACACATTCTCCACTTCAGGACATCACAACAATAATAACTGCCATTTTGGGGAAAGGTATACCAAAGTAAAAAAAAAAAAAAAACAAAACAAAAACAAAACAAAAAAAAAAACCAAAACCAAAAAACCCTAATAAATCCCCTACTTTGTACTTGCTTTGTAAGTCACACAATTTCTCTAAGCAGAAACCATCTCAGGCGAGGTTATCAGCCTGACAGAGGACATTTCTTGTGTTATAGAATCATAGTAAAAGATGGACATTTTTTTCTGGTCAATAAGAACTTCTTGACAGACGACTAAGCAGCTGATCATTCTGCACAAGGAACTGCCTGTGCGTTTCACTGTGACAGTTTATGGTAACAGTATTTCAACAATAACAGTATGGTGTGATGGCCACGGCCTTATCATCTGAACAAAGTTCAGACATGGCTTCTTTTGCTAAAGGAGAACTGCTCCTGTAAAAACAGACTAAGCAACGTGCTTAAGTATGTTTTCTATATTAATTAAAGTGAATTTTAATGTACTTAAAAAAAAAGTGTGTTTCTGTATTCTGGAGCAAGAATGCTAGAAACATCACTGCATCAAGCTTATCTCTTTACTGAGAAATTAACTGTGTCATATTAACAATCAAGCTAGCTTTCACATTAAAGTATAGGTTTTCCTTAAATTAAATAATGTAATTCAAGTTTTATTCAAGCCTGCTTGCTGAACAGAAAAAGAGAGAAATAGTACATTTAAGCTATTCTTGCCCTGTTACCACTGCTGCCACCAAAGCATTGAACAATTCTCAGTTTGGTAGGTCAGAATCAAACCTTATTTTCTGAATCTGTATGCCTTGATGAAATGACCTACTCTTCAAAGAAAAAAAAGCAATGCCTCATTTTGTCCTTGCAATGTTCAGCAGCCTCATATGCATCTTGTAAGAGCTCACTGTTGTAATTAGCTAATTTGTAATGAATTGCCCTACACTGAAGAGTCAAAAAAGAAGAAAAAAAAAAAAGTAAATTGAGTACTCTGTAGTAAGAACACCTGTACTTTCTTTTTTCACTCTGTATCACTCTTCCAACCCTATTTTGTTGGCAAGGGCAACAGCTATCTTTTAATGAGGTTCTCCACAATGCCAAGTGTGAAGCACTCTGCAAATAGGATAGTTAGACTAATAGATCTCTCAAAACAAGAAAGATATATAATGTTTAGAATGGGACTGTTGCTAAACACTGTTCTTAGGCAGAAAAGGAGGTGAGGTCACCATTCTCCTAATGCATTCCAAATGTCTTCCTTGTATGCCATTTTTTAAGGTACATTGTACAGCACCTTACCATGAAGAGAACTTCATTGCCAGACACAGTAAGAGCTCCTAAATTCTGAGTAAGCCTCAAAATTTATCTGATACTGGAAACAGCAGATGCAATGTATCACACATTTACATGATTCATCTGCAATGCTAAGAAGGAAAATTAAGATGGTATACATGATTATTGTGAGAAAGTAATTTTTACAGCAGTAGAATGATACAGGCACAGGACTAATTAATTTCTAATCTGTCATAATGTTTTCCTAAACCTGGAATCCAAGAATAGCCTGAACTAGCAGATATGAACTTCCTTTTTTTTTCCTCATACTCTATAATATGATAAACAGGAATAGGACATATGTGGTTAAGTGGATTAAACATTACTGCATTTCCTCTGAGATTAGAGTTGGATGTCTAACTGAAATGAGTTGTCAGGTCAGCTCCTCAATGGACATATTATATCATAAAACCATCACATATAATTGAATACTGATATAAAAAGCAATACAGTCAATTCCCACTCTAAGGAAAACCAATATTGACTTAGAAGTGAAAAATATGCTTTCTTGTTGAAAGGGCGGTCTCTCTACGTCACCTCAAGGTCACCTCTGAGGCTGCACGGTAAGAGCTCTTATGATGCCTGCATAATAATTTACAGTGGGAAAACATAAATAACAGGTTTGACTTTCAGTGCAGGCACCCCTCCAACCTTCACAAACTGCAAATTCTCCATCCTTTAGCTAAAATATCACCTGTATCCAGCCACAACTGTACACTGTGCTGACAAATCTCAGCCCATGCATGTACTATGATTATTTAGAATTACAATGTGATCAACATCAACAACATGGTGGTTTTGATTTGATCAGTTGGCGGGTTCTATAATCTGATGAAAAACCTGATTTTTAGAGAAATTTCAAGTATGTGATGTGAAATTTGGAGCTATTAAAGAAAAATTTTATTGGTTATTATATGCATCCTAAGCAATTTTAGGAAAGTAGACCCCACCAATTTTAATTTAAGGTCCCAGTGACTGTGATCACACAACTTTTGTTTTGCCTCCCAGTAAATATCAGGTAGTTCAAGAACCTTTTTGTATGCAGTATCCTCGACTGACCATTTATATCAAAAGCATTAAAACCAACATTTTAAAAAATAAATCAATCACCATGAATGATCACAACTCTAACTTCAAATATGGGAAATTAACAGCTCTCAGAAAATTGCTTAGAATGTGATACTACTAAAAAAACCCCAAAACAACCAACCAAAGATTCTCAACACCATACATACACATCCCCAAACAAAATAAACTCACAGAAAAACCACTCATAAACCTCAAACCCAGTTAAATCCCAGAAGAATATACTAGGATAACATATAAATTAAAGCAAGTTGCCATGAGAGCTAGATCTAGAGAAAATAAGATAGATATAAGTTTATGATGGATGTTCATGTCTGTGAATCATTCACTCAGACTTAAAGATGAAATTAAAATACTTGAGCTCTCTTATTGCAATGCACAACCTTTCCATATTAAGTGAAAATCTGTTCACTGTGGAAGAACTGCTTTCTGAACAGAAGGTTGGTTTAGTATTTTGGCAATCGAAACAAAATATTCCAAGTGGCTATTGCTGTACTTGCAAAGAGGATGCCAATTATACTTGTAACGACTGACTTTTTTTTTTTTTTTTAACTTGTAAATTCATGCACAGGCATTGAGACACCCCAACAGCAAAAAGTGAAATTTTTACTTTGGTGTTTTTCTTCTTCAGCATTATATAAAGAAAGAGGAAATGGAAAAATATAATGGTAAAAGCTCCTGAGACCCGAGACCCCCGAAAATCCTGAGGACAAGCAGTTATATATTTTATCCACCCACATTCCGTAAAATCTAACTACAGAGGATCTGAAAAGAATGTATCAAATAACACCACAGAAAATAATACAAAACTTTCATAGGCTATAGAAAGCAAAGTATAAAAAACTAGTTCCACTAATGCCAATGAAAAGGTTGCCTATCAGCATTCAATAGGACCACATTTCAACTCAAAGTTCTGATCACAATGCAAACTACAGGTATATCTAAAAGGGCAGAATTCAGATTTTCATATATAAATCACAAGTGCTGATTTTGTGAACCAGTACTCACAGATGAGCGTCTAAAGCCATGCAGAACAAATGAACCTGGCTGTATTTCCTAAAATGTATGACCAGCTTCAATGCTGTTTCTATTCAGATTCAGAGAACCCACTGGGTAACTGAACAATTTTTTGTTCGGTTTTTTTTTCCTTAACTGTGTTAACGTTGCTGCATTTTAAAGGCCTGACAACAAAAAACCCCAAAAAACCCAAAAACCCACAAGCAAAAAAACCCAAGACTTTTGATACCTTTCATATCAGTTCACAGACATGTAAACAAACTGATTATTAAGAAGTATCTACTGTGAAAAAGACCTAAAAGAGCATTAAAAGGCCACAGAATAGTCATAACTTCTTAAAATAATAAACCTAGAACATGCCTTAGAACATGCCATAAACTCAAACCCACTACAGAATGAGAGAAGCACTTTTAAACCACTTGTTGCCTAAAGAAAGACAATCTTTCCTATTTCAGAAAATATAAAATAACCAGCATTGTGTAGTACTGATCTTATCCTTTGCAGTTGTTCAAGCAGGCAGTGCTGAAGATTAATGGCATGGACTGCATTGCTTCACCTCATCCAATGGCTGGTGTTTTCAAAGAACCAAAGGACAGATCTGTTCTGCAACGATGAGATTTTATATATTCACTCTTCATCTCTACTCATAGCCCCTGTATCTTCCATTTTCTTTTTCACTTTTTCAGCTGTTGAAATCAAACTACATGATGTGGAAAAAAAACCACCCAGATAATTTGTCTGTCAATGGCTTTCTTTCGAAGTCCAAGCTCAACTAATTTGAAAGGGCAGCTCAATTAGCAGCGTGGGTAGAAAATTATGCCTATAATTTCCTATACAAGCAGCAGAAAAAGTGCCAAGGCCACTTGCAGAAGTATGGGCAGAAAGAGCATATTTAAAACGTTTAGATTTTAGGATGGAAATTCAAAGCACATAAGATGCCCTGCACACAAGCAGCTGATCAGCTGTGTGGATTTAGGGCTCCGAGGTACAAATTGAGGCAATGGATTTCTTCGCTCAGCTGTGCTTCAAAACAATTGCCTCACAGCAAAGTCATTTCACTTAAGTTTGCACCATTGGTCAGGACATAGCACTTGGACAGTAAATTGGATGATCGCATTTACTACTCACTTTTTAAGGGCTTGATAGAATAGAAAATTATGCTTGGATTTCATACCTCTAAAATCTGACAAGTGTTTGAGAAGAGCCTAGAATGAAATTTTTATGAGTCGGCCATCCTCCATTTTTGAATGGAAGCCACTTACTGTCTCACTCAATTTAAGCCTACTGTACTAAAAGGAAAAGACCTGCTATAAAATGGTCAGCCCTTCCATCAGGAAACAGCAATTCACAATGGGAGCTAGGCTAATTTTTCAAAGGATGAATTTAATATATGTAGAGAATATGCAATTAAGCACCCAATTGAGTATATGAATATTTAGAATTATTTTCCCAAGAGAAAATTAAGTGTTCAGTGCTACTGGAAATAACAGGACTATGTACCCAATCAAATAACTAAGAGTTCAGTGTTTGATTCAGCAGCAGGACTTCAGGAAAGAGATAACAGGAACTACAGCTGGGAATATAAGTATGCCTGCAAAATGGCAATGACTTCTCAAACCATTCAGGCAAAATTCCGTGGCATCAGACATTCAGAATAATCTATACTTGCTTTTGCTCATTAACTGGCATGTCCCCTTGTTTACTCTGCTAATAGCACATTTCTCCTTTCACTGAAACAAATCCAGGGGTTTATAATCAAAAAGGAAATGAGTAATAACCAAAAGTCCTTTTACTGATGCAACCAAAAGGCTAATTACTTCAGAATATTGACAAGCTTTTCTATAATTACACTTCCTTCCAAACATCAACTGCTTTTCTCCTACCCCACTCCTTACATATTTTTCTTACTGCTTAGAAGAGCAAATTACTTTCTGCTATTTATACTATGTAGAGAAGGAATTCTCACTCTGCTGTTATTTACTGCAATGCATTTGACTAAAGGGATGAGGGAAAATTTTTGTCAAATATTTCATATTCATCTGGACAGATACAGATTGGATTTATAAGTGCACTGGCATTGTTTCACTTTTAGGTGGTACAGGTCCCAGTACATCATCCTTCAAGTGCTGGCTTAAGTATGAGCTAAATTGACATACTCAGTTTAAATTATTTTGGGTAGTAACAGCCTTCTAGAAACTGAACAATAGAGCTCAGCATCATTTAGCTCCAGCAATACAAAACCACTCTTCTGATTTTTTTTTTTTTATCCATTAACTATAGATTTCTCAAGTCAGTATCATTTTCATTCCCATAGTACCTCACACACAGGGAAGGGGGAAAGTATAATTGGTACTTTTATTTTTTTTATCTATGTTTTAAACTAAGTTTACCAATAAAAATTTAAAATATGACCTCAGGATGAAGCTGTAAGTGATAAATCTGTGCAGGGAGACTGAGACTTGTTTTTTCAGCTCTGGTACGTGTACTGAATGGCTGGGGGTGGATTTCTTAGTCACCCCAACACAGAACAGATTTATGATACCAAGGCAGGGTGTCTTCAGGCTTTTCTAATTAGCTATTATGGCTCATTCCTTCTGTTCAAAGGGAAAAGAAAGCATTACTATCAGTCAAAGCAGGAGGAATATAACTGAAAACTACATCTACCAATCTCTTAAATTCGATACACTACCAGATGAGGGAAAACCCATGGGTTTTCATCAAAACAAACACAAATTTTCTCTGTCACCAATGAAGAGCAAAATAGTCCGTGCATTATTCCAAGCATCATGAAACCAGGAAGAGGCGACTAAAAGAATAACTCAAAATACAGGATTGATGGCAGTGTGAAACCTCAATTACATAAACAGCTCTTTGGTATAGACTACTGCCCACTAAATTTTTTTAAGACCTTAGTACAGTTTTAGTTTGGGTTTTTTTTGGTTTTTTTTTGGTTTTTTTTTTTTTTTTTACGTAAGAAGAAGAGGAAGAACCTAAAATGAAGGCTTTTTCAGGTGAACAGATTAAAGAAGCTAGTTGATGAGGGAGACAGTTAAGAACCCTAAATCTGATCTTCTTGGGGAAAATAAAAAAAAAATAATGATAAAAGGTAGCAATAAAATAAATTGACTTGAAGGAGTGAGTCTTTTCTAAATTCAGGGGCAACAACTGCTAAGGGAAAAAGAAACACAAAGCAACTAATAATTCCTTGGAAACAAAGTAAGAACTAGTACATTTTGTAGGAATATAATTCCTTGGCTAAATAGGAAACTCCACAGATATGACCATTATCAATCAATATGAACTCAGATTGGATAATGCAAGAGTAACTCTCCAGATTTTGGGAATCGAGATGAAATATTAACAGGAAAATAAATTAGAACCTGAGAAAGAGGATGCTATTAAAGAGGATGTTACTAGATAATCTCCATCAGATCCAGATGCCCAAGTACTATTCTATAGGCTTCTTTAACTTTTACACATACTACCTATACCTATGGCTCAAATTTTCAATAAGGGGCTTGAGAAGGGACTTAATATCATTAAAAATCCCATATTACACCCATGAAAAATGGGTATATAAAAACTTAGGCACCTTGGGAAAAATTCTATCCTAGAAAACCGCAAACCACAACAAACAAAACAATCAAAAAAACCCAAAATGAAACCAAACCAAAAGAAAAAAAGAAAAAACAACACCAACCAAACGTCAGTGTCCTTAGTAGTAAAAAGTATAAGGTGTTGAACTTCCCTAAATAAAAACTGATTTTATAAAGTATAATTTTTTAATATCAATATGCTCATATCGTATATAAATATTCATATATATATATATAAGGAGGGAGGAAGGGACAGAAGGAGAAAGTCACAGTTAAATGGAGATTTAAAATACAATCTTCACAGTTATATGGGATAGCCATAAAATGTACCAGAGGGAAAGAAATAAACAATGTAGACAAGTAGAAAAGTGAAATTACCTTCTCCAAAGCAAACTTTTTTAAAAACTAACACAGTTATTAAATACAAGTCTTTTTGCAAGTTGCTTTCATTATGGGAATCTTTAATATTTCTCATTTAGTAAATCCTTATCCGTAAGTGCCTACCAATAACCTCTGCATAAACATCCAAGCATTCACATTTCTAAAGTTTATGACAATTAAAAAACAATTTTATGAATATTTATGAAGGCAGTAAATTATTAAAATAAATATCGATATTTACACAGTAGAACAACATCTTCATTTAATGGATGTTAATGTTAATGTGTGAACATTGTAAAGATGAAGTGGTGTGGCCTTCAGGGCTTTTGTTACTCTATTAGAAGTTAATTTAGGATAGAAATTATGGCTTTTTCTTGAATTCCAACCCCAAAAGATTTAATTCATGCTCAAGACTCACATAATTTTTCACCAAATGAATCTGGTGATGTTATTTCCAGACAGTGCAGATCTCCTCAGAACACAAAAACCTCCTCCCTAGAAATAAAGCCTTCTATGGCTTCTTTTATGTGTTTGCAGATACTCCAACAAGCTCTAGGGCACAGAAGCTGGGTGCTAGTGAGGTAGTTACATCAATCTTTCTTTCTCCACATAATTTATACTATAAAAATACATTTCTTGTCTACAAACGCAACATACAATTCAAGTTGCTCTTTCTCAAGGTGTTATACATCACAGAAATTTCATCATCTTTGCCCACATTTATAGATCCTCCTGATTCAAGGACACCAGGGAGTCTGCTTTGATGTCCTGTATGTAACTGGCTACTGAAGCTCCCCAGTGATCCCAATAACGCAAGTTCCACCAAACCACAAATTTTACTTCTAGACAGAACACCAGAAGATAGTTACTTTCAACAAGAAGGCATGAGGAAGCAAGTACTCCACCTTTTTTATGGTAGGCCATTCTAAAAGTTGTGCTTCACTTACAATCTAAATTTGTCTCAATTCAGCTTTCTCCTTAAGCAAGTTTTTTCTTCCTTAGTCCAGTGCTCTCTTTATTGAAAAACAACCCAGCTCTCTTAAGTGTCTCAAATTAGTTTTACGATCCCTTTAGGAGTAGGCATAGTAGTTTAAAATTTCTCCGTCAGTTACTCAGCACAGTGAATTATTCTGGCTAGAGAGACAGAAATTACTAGCACCATGGCTATGCCAAGTTAATGTACAACACGAGTACCCCTTGCATGCTTCATTGCTCAGTCTGCTGGTTTAGTCTGTATTCCTATAGGAAATTGCCACTCCAGGTGCTGGAAGCAGTAAATTCCTAAACCTTTTAGTTGCATTTGAAAATGACTCTGCCCTTGCCATACTGTAACTTGTCCCAGCCCTTGAAGCATTTCTACCATTCTTTTCTCCCACCTTTAATATTAATTTTATAATAGTGTTGCTCCCTTACTGACCTCAAGAGTGCCATATCAATGGTACAAACCCCTTTCTAGCTTCTACTCCACTCTGATATATACACTGGTTAATACATATCCATTTTTATCTATTCTTTTTATCGCAGCAATGCAAGCTCTACCTGTTTCTTTTCTCCCCCAAAGTCAACACTCTTTTTGATACTTTGTTATAAAGGTAGTGTCCCTACTCTTTCTTTTTAGAGGGATAATTTATCATGACATAGAATTGTTTGGGTTGGAAGGGATCTTAAAGATGACCTAGTTTCAACGCCCTGCTGCAAGCAGGGACCCTTTCCACTAGACCACGTTGCTCAAAGCCCCGTCCAACCTGGCCTTGAACACTTCCAGGGATGGGGCATCCATCATGTGGCTGTAGTAACATGCTCATTATCTGAAAAGGTTCAGCTTAAGGGACCAAGACATGTCTGGGTGGCTCTGCAAATACTCTAGGAAATGTGCTCCCTGCAATTGCTGCTGCTCCTGTTATCCTTATCAGATACTACATTACATATGTTTCAGTGGAACAGAAACACAACACTGCCAACAAAATCTGAAAACATATTCAATTACAAAAATAACCAAGGGTCAGATTTCTACATATCTTATTCACACAAAGCAGCTTAAATTTGTGATCCTTACCAAATTTAATCACAATTACTCTCATTAAGGACTCAACTGCACATTCTAACAGCACATTAACTTTCAGGGGCCCATTCTGAAAGACTGAAAGTAGAAGCTCCAAATTATTTTCAACCTTGATGCTCCCCCTAATTTTGTACCCCATTCAACCTCCATAATATATCAAACCAAATCTCTACAGCAAAAAATATTGTCAGTAATACAGTAACTATTTCAAATCTTCAAATTTCCATCACTTGGGCTTATTTCTATAAATTATCCCATCCTACATGAAGCTGTTTTCTACCAGCACATACTTCTTTCTGTTAACATGATGTAAAGAAATGTTAACTTTTCATGGTAAGTCTTCTGCCAGCAGCAGTACAGTATTTCTTTCAGGGTTTTTCCAATGGACTCAATATGGAGGTTAAGAAGAGTTGCGATGAAAAAAGATGTAAAAACACAAAAGGGGAAAAAAGGGGAAACATGGGAAAAACAAGCAGGAAGAGAAAGGCAAAAAGCATACACTTGCAAGGGAAAATAAAGCTGAAACAGAGACAAGTTTAGAAACTTTGTTATGAAGATGAAATAGCGTGCAGGATCTATAAAAATCAGACCCAAACAGAGAGTGAGATATTTGCATAATATAAAGTAATAATAAGAAATTAAAGTACATAAAAATGGGGAAAATCACAAGTTAAATACACAAAATTAGAAGGAAAAACAATAAAAAAATATCTATATAGTGACAGCTCTGTTATGAGCTACCACTCTATTTTAATGTGATGTGAAACCAAACGTGGAAGGCAGAGGTGAAGAGAATACAGGGAGAGGGATGTATTAGCTGGAACAGAAACCTGGGACTCGATAAGCACAGGAACATAAATATTAAGGGAGAAATGATGCAAAAAGTGGATTCAGTAGAGAGAGATTGTGTCCATTTAAACCAGCAGGACTTGCTGTTTATGGCAATCTTTCACTTCTAATATTCCTTATGGAAGAATAATCTATTTCTCATATCTTACTGCATATTTTCTCCTGAGAAAAGTAAAGCTTACAATTATTTCACAATTAAAGAGACACAATTTATATCCTAAAACAAAACCCACCCCCCCAAAGAAAACCAAAACCGAACCAAAAGAACCCCACCAAGCAATCAAACAAACAAACAAAACATAAAACAACACCATTTACAACCTCAAATAGAAGAAATACCAAATAAAGGGAAAGCTTCCATACCTCAGTCTGTGCCCCGGAAGGTGCGAGTAACAGAGTAGCAGAATGTAAAATGCAGGTCTGGGGAGTTGTATTTTTAGTTCAGTCTCTGAGTGTGCATTCAAAATCAATCTCTCAAGCATATCACACTTTGGTTCATATTATGTAACAGACTGTGGATTCTTTCGGAATAGCAAATGAGCACCAAATGTGTGGCTATCACACCTAATCCACGAGTTTGCACTTCCTTCCTGGGATTGAGACTACAGCCAACCCAAAATTCCTGAGATGACCCTTGTCCTCAGCACCAGTTGTTTTTCCCTATTATTCAGGTGGCATTACTTCCTAGTTTAGACATATCAAGTGCTTAGAGAACACAAATCGGTAAAAAGTCCACCTCACAGACGCTGCAGATAGTGCAATTACAGCAATCTTTGCATCTTTATCAAATCCCTACTATATGAGCCCTGACTGCTATTCCATTGTTCTTGTCAGTGGTGAAATGCAGTGTGAGATCTATTGCTGGAAATAATGCACAACAGCCAAGTTCTAACAGTGATAACTGACCTTTCATGGGTGTAATTAAATTGCATCTAAATAATTTAAATAAACAGCTAAAGCTACTCAGTTGAAAACGACACTTTTATTAAGACAAATATTGTTATTATAGAACAAAATTTTCAGGGGTTATTTTCTGAACCTGTGTCATCATCTCAACTGTGCTTTCTACAGCCAACAGAGCAGATCTTGATTCTTTTAATTGTGAGATCTGGAGTCGCTGTTCTTTTATAATTGCTTTCATGAATTGGGAGTGAACTAATTAAATATTTATTGGACTAGTGTATTTTCTGAAAGGCACAACAGCACTTTTGTTTATAAAATATTTTCAATAGAAGGCAGTTACTTGACACTGCAGTTTAAATGTGGTTCACACATAGAGTCTATGATGTCTAACGTACAAGTGAACTAGTGAGCTCCATCTCTGCACTCGCTGTAGTTGTAGGAAAAATTACAGACACATACAAATAACCATGGATATCCCTTCCCACACAACTGCAACCAAAGGAGAAGGAAGAAAAATATGTTTCTCGTTCTGAACTTGTTATTATTATTATCTGAACACATTAATTATTCACATATTATTATTATCTGAGCACATTCATAGACCAGTAAATCCTAGTGATTTTACAAGACTGACTGACCATTAAAGGCGGGGGAAAACATGCCTATCTATGTATCACAAGACAGTCTGCTTACACAGTTCACGCAGCAGGAAACATCACTGAAGTTCATGTTCTTTTCCAACTCTTAGTCCCTTTTGTCCCTCTGAGGTGTTAAGGATAGCAGAAGGAACCAAGGTGTCAAAGGCAAATTCGCCACAAAAGCAAGGCCGTATATATGTATGTCAGTCATGATTAAATCAAGTTACCTTGCAATTTCTTAAAACAAACCCATAAACAATAGTGTTAGTCTTCCTGTTGTGTACGCTTCTGGTTACTACCTCACAGTCTCAGTGTTGGCAAAAGCATACCTGCAGCAAGGCCCAAAGTGCTGGGCTTTAGCCACAGTCTGATGGGACTAGAAAGACCTGCAGAAGCTCGAGGATGACTGAGCACACACTGTGCTCTGCCTCCTCTCACAGCATGCCCAAGCTACAGCCAGCAGACTAAGCAATATAAACAATTATATGTACATTTTTAGCATACACAGATCAAACTATTCCTGATGTCAGCTGCCTGCCCCCTCCTTTTCCCCACATTCCCCTCATCCTTTTTCCCTTCCCCTCTTCACCCTCCTACCCCACTTCATGTTATTTACTTCTTTTAGGGATTTCTTTATTTACCAAAAGGCTTACAGTACACCCAGAGAAAATATGGCATACTACTGGGACACTTTAAGATATCCAGCAAAATAAAGAACTGTAACACATAAAAGGCAGCACAGACCAAAGTGGCTAGTATTAAGGAAGAATCTAAATGCCAGTAAATCCTGACTTACTGGGATAGAATGGGAATGCCTTTGTTTTGGCATCTTGAAACTGAAAGTACAAATAACTAATGCAGCTGAAGCGCAACAAGCATTTGACTAACCTTATAAAGCAAAGGTGATTGTCCTAGCTTCAAAAGTGCAATTTTTTTGGTCACATTTGTAATGGCTTGAATCCGGATCAAGTCTGCCACAGTCCCATACTGTACATCAACAAGTTCTGCCTGTAAAGAGAAGACAAAAGTAAGGCTAAACCTATAACCATGCATCACTGAGGGTGTTCCTTCACAGAAACAAAGCTGTCTGCACAAGTACAAGCACCTGAGCAGAGTTCTACAATTACCTTACCCTCATTTCCTGATCAGAAAAACCTGTCATAACAAAGAGCTTGAAAATTTGATGTCACAGATGAATTTGTATTCTTGCAGTTTTCATTCAAAACTCATTGGCTGTGACAAAAAAACCCAACTTTTTTTTTTTTTTTGCTAGTAGCTACAATAAGTGGTGCTGATTTGGATGACAATTCCCCCTCATTAGGTACAGGAATGTATTTTTAAACCATGTAAGGGATATTAACTCGTATTTGTTAACTTCCTTAATCAGACTCTTATAAAGCGTTTCAGAAAATGAATGATTATACTGTTCACCTATCACAATATATCGACAATATAAGCCGTACCAATATACAGTTTTATTATGTGGTCTCATGCGATTCCTGAACAGTCTTAAGTATTGAAGTATCTTTACATAATCCATCAGTAATCCAAGCATTACACTCAGATAATTATAGTGGTAAACAGACTACACCTCTCTGACATGTAAGCTTTCCTATTAACACGTATTTTGAAATTATTTACAGTCATTTCCCACCAAATGAAAATCTTTTAGAGGATGAAGATCTTCAGTTCTTCAGTGAAGACACTAAAAGGAATGTAGTTAAATTCTCAGTTATTAGTCAATATCACACATAAGCAGTGACGAAAAAGCACATCAAGACTTGTTTTCAAGGATTATTTAAAAATAAATAAACAAATAAATAAAAATATGTAATTTAAGAATGACCAAGAACATATTTCTCACATTTTTATAGCAATAAATTCTGGTGAAGACCAAGCATAGAATCATAGAATTGAATAGTTAGGGTTGGAAAGAACCATAAGATCATCTAGTTCCAACCCCCCTGCCATAAGAACTAAACCATGCCACCCAAGGCTTCATTCAACCTGTCCGTTCAAGTGTTCAAACTGCCAGGGATGGAGCATTCACAACTTCCCTGGGCAACCCATTCCAGTGCCTCACCACCCTCACAGTAAAGAATTT
>JBCJKH010014967.1:0-21895 GCA_039877255.1 Loriculus beryllinus | reverse complement strand
AGTAGATAGATTGCTCTTTTGCAGTATTTTAGCATCTTCATAAATGTAATGATTACAGTTGTAGATTAAGAAAAAACACGGATGGGCCAGCTGTCTCAGTTGTGCATAATTACGTTTTTATGCATGCTGCTAGTATAAATACGAGCAACCACTCGTCTTGGGGACAAAGGAGCAGAATGCACTAAATAAGGTGTACCAGGCTCAAGGCTGCAGAGCTGTGCTCTATTAGCAACCTGGCATTGCTTCTTTTAACAATAGTTCTTACTACAACTGCAGTGTTTGCATTTGCCTTTGCACAGTTTAATCCTGTTAAGGCAGATTCATTTAGTATTTTGTGTTCGGTTTTGTTTTTTTAACCCCACTGATGTTTGTCTTCAACATATGCTAGCACTTTTATAATATAACTTTGTAGTTTTATTAAAGTTAATGACTTACCCATTGTAAATTCCCATGTAGTCCAAGTTTTGTACCATAGAAAAATTGTCTCATCTTTGACCTTATCTTATTATTTGAATTCAGAAATCATGTACAAAAGTAATGTTTATACAGATTTAATATCTCAAAAATGTCTTCTTTAATCTTTTTATTGCTTACTATTCCAGGACTTTATCCCTAGTCCTCTCTTAGGCTTGAAATACTCAAAGAAAAATAAATTTTACCTAAAAAATTAAAAATGTGTTGGCTCAAATTCAGTAGCTTCACATTTAAAATACAGGGAAAGTAATAGATAAGATCTCTGCACTGCTGCATCACATTGTTCCTTGAATCATTCAGTTAAAAACTAAATGCTCCATTGCAATAACTATTTACAGCCATTTCGGCAGGTTTGGGTTTTGGTTTTTTTTGTTTTTTTTGTTTTTTTTTTTTTTTTAATAGCTATTACTGATACTCAATTAACATTTATTTGGTGGTAGATATGTGAGGAAAGTAAGAGTACAAAAAAGAACCTTAGCATTAAGATAGGTATTTCACATTATTAGTCTGAAGGGTCAGACACATGAAAGCCTAGGACTAAATCTTAAAATTTATTAATCAGTGAGGTACTCTAGTACCATGTGTACTGTAAAACTACAACTTGTGGTGGGCCACGCAGAAATGCAATGGCTAGAATTAAGTGGCATTTATGCATTCCACCACACGTGGGCACCCAAGCTAAGAACATGCCTCTTGGGATTCCTCAGATCAATTTTTCTGTGTTACAAGGGTGGTATGAAACATCTGAAAACAATTTTGCTAGATTGTTTTTGCAGTTTCCTTTGAGTTGAATTAGGGTTTTTTATTGTGATAAATAATTTTTTCCATTTGGGCATTTTAAAAGCAATTTAATAGTATCCTATTTGTTGGGTATATTGTTGGGAAGAAGGCAAAGAAAAGCAGTTATGCTTTCTTGCAAGAATATCTTTATAACCTTATATAAGGAGTGAAGCTTTATTTCCAGTACTAGGTCCAGTTTTTTTGTAAGACTAGTTCTCTGTGTCTCTATACTTTTTTCTTTTCTTTGGTTTGGTTTGGTTTTTTTTTTTTTTGGGGGGGGGTGTGGGTTTTTTGGTTTTGGTTTTTTTTTTTTTTTTTTTTAATCTGTCAAGTCATTCTCCAAAGAACTCAACAGGTACTCATGCTAAAACTCCAGATCTGAAACTTTGTTTATATAGCTTTTTGTTAGCAGAAGCCTATCTTTATTTTCTTTAACATTCATTAGTAGAAGCTTAAATCCCAGTTTACTAAAGCTCAGTGTTTTATTTATGAACAGTAGAGAGGCAGAATAAAAATGCAAGCTGTCTCTCGCTTGAAATAAACAATTTCTTTTACGTTTTGTTTACAAATTGAGGCATTCTAATAAATGGAAAATTGTTTTCCTGCTTCACTTATGATGTTCTTTATAATCATAAAAATCTTAATATTTATTGAAGAATTGAAAATCAGAAGTGATAAGCATTTGATAACAATTGGTTATCTGTTGATTTTACTATTAAATTATGTTGTTGGTTTCAAATTTTCTTATGCATTGAAGAAATAAAAATAAGCAACTTGGGATCAAACATACAGTATGATTTTTATCAAAATCATAGCAAATGGAAGAAGGCATTAACCCTAGAAAAATATTTTTTTTACCACAGTGAGTAGTGAAAAGTACATTTACCTGATATAAATTTAAATGTCTTGTAGATCCAGCCAATTATTTTTCTAGTATAGATATTTTCAGGAGAGTATGAATGTGTATAATACATTGACTTTTCTGGGCTTTCCATAGCATATAGAACTGATAAACACCCTCCTAGCATATTGTACATACTTATTCCATCTGGTATCCACATTGCCTCATTATAAAAGGCTTATTTGCTTCAGATGGTAGGTGGTATTTTACAATGGCTAGTTCTTCTCCACGTGAATGTGTTAAATTCAGAACCAGTCACATTTGTGATTATTTATCACTAGTGAACAGGAGGTTTTTATTCCTTAGAGTCATAACTTTAAAGTGACATGAAGGACAAATCTGATTAAACTAACAATACTTGATTTATTGTACTTTTATCAGCCCAGGTCTCCTGAAAATCAGGTATGTCTGCTGTCTGTTCTGTATTTTCTTGGAGTGTAATTTATTATCCATATGAGAGTATGGTGTAAAAAGGAGAAATCTTAGAATTTTTAATATTAAAACAATATAATTACTTAGTTATTAATATTTGACAAGTAATATCTGGTCAGTTATACATTGATATCAAAGTTGATTAACGGTACAAAAATATAGGTCTTCATAATGATAATATGCCAATATATCTTGTGTGGCTATTGTAAATATCCTGACACAAATTAACAAAGCAAATATTTGATTGCTATATTTTCATGGTTGCTGGATTACCCTGAAGCTTTGAATATATCCACAGCATATGTAGCACAACGCTTTATGACCAAAAGAATAAATTTGTGTTTTCTAGAAAGATTATAACCTTGATCAAGAAATACTTGTTTGATGATTTAATACAATTTTTTGGGTTTCGTTGATTTAATACTTCTTACTTGATCAAGAAAAACTACTGGTGCACAGAAAAAGGTGCCACAATGGCAATCCTGTACATTAATTTCTTTTTCATATTTACTGAATAAGAAGAAGCTTTGAGGCTAAACCGTGTGCAGTATCTGTATAGTCTCTTCTACAGCTAGAGCTGCGAATACGCTGAATTTACATACTCTAAATGAAGGAGAAGAAATTAGTGCTTTTTTGATTCTAAGTCTGTGCCATGAACAAGTGTATCTCTTGCACTGACATTTTAAAGATTTTATTTGGTTGAAATAGTGGAATCATCACTACATTATATTTGTTTGATTACAAAATAGTCAACTTTGGAAGCTGAACTCTAAAGAATATCTTGTTGATTGATTCAGAATTTACTCAGATTTCTAAAAAAAAATTATTTTAATAATAATGTGTAACTGCTATTTATTACACTATTTAGCACTTAAAAATTAACTTTTATTTCTCGATGCACTTTTAAGGCTGTAGCTTAAAAATTTAGTAACCAAACAGCACATTCTAAATGAACAATTCTTCATATGTTAACATGAAAGACATTGGACTGGAATCAAATTAGTAATTTCAAAAACTTCATGTTAACTTGTGAACAGCTAATTTAAATTTACATAGATATAAATTATGTACGTATGTGCAAGCATATATTTATAATTAGAAGTCATAACTTATGACATTCTGCCATTGGTAAGAAAGCTGCTGTGGCTGGTAATTATTCAGGCTGCTATAATGAATATTTCAAATTACCTATAAAAAAATAATTCTCAATCTCAAGTAAATTCTAGCATGCTTGTTCTCATATAGGTCTCCAAAAGAAATTAAAATTTCTCAGGTCATTAAGTCTTTTCATGAATATAATTAATTCCTAATGTACTATTGTTTGGTGAAAGAATTTTTGGACTGCTATATGTGTGAAAGCTGATTTTACCCTCCACTGCTAATAACAACTTACTACTACTGTCTTAGCAGTGGAGCAGCTGACCCAGGAAAACCAGTCACCTTAGTGTCCGCGGCTGCTAAGTATATTTCCTTTCCAATTGCTCAGCATCCTCTCTCTCAAGCTATGAAATGCAATGTCAGTTTTTCAGAAGTTGAAATTGGTAAAATATGTGTGCTGAAGTTATATCAAGGAAGATAGTGGTAAATAGTGGATTTCCATGAGATATAATGTTATCAGGTTAAGCATGTAGTTATGCAGACTTTTGTCTCAGTAGAGCTTCTTAGCACAATCTTTTGGCTCACAGACTGGAACCCTGGAAATAGATAAGGAGCACAGACAGGTAGAAGAAGCTGCCTGTGGCAAGTCTGAGAGGCTCAGGAAATTGTGAG
Organism: Loriculus beryllinus; assembly: GCA_039877255.1. Lineage (NCBI taxonomy): Eukaryota > Metazoa > Chordata > Aves > Psittaciformes > Psittacidae > Loriculus > Loriculus beryllinus. Next base: position 17,538 of record JBCJKH010014967.1, on the reverse strand, counting down.
TGCATTGGAAATAGGGTTGGCGGCACTAAAACTGACACTGGTGCCTTAGAAAGGACTCAAATCCCACTATCTGTACAACAGTGATGATCAGAGAATGTACTGTCTGATCATTTAACATAACTTCTTATGTTAAATATTTACCTAATTAAAAGCCTTTCTCATCAACATTTCTTCCTTATACTTGCTCATTTAGACTCACCAAAGAATACTCTGCATGCTCGTAATGTTGCACTGCTTGGTGTGGTGGGGCTGATACTGCAGGCATTATTCCTATGGAGGTGTTCAGCTGCAAAACATGTTCTTTGCTGCAAAGCAGAGGCGGCAAAAGGCATTAAAATACATTAGTGGCACTAAGAATGGGAAGACAAACTATCAAAATGTGCAGCTTGGACTTGTTCTGTGACAGCTGTAAATCTGTACCTCTGCTGGGGGATCCAAGGGTGTTCCCAGCTTCAGCAATATACCCCAGCTTTTTGTTAGACACATGATCTGCTCCCAGATGTCTGAGAGCTTAGGAATAGCTACATATCTCAACTAATGAAGTATGAATTTGTTAACACTTTGCTGTGATTAAACACAAAATATATGTATAGATGAACTATAAAATATAGAAATAGACACAGATACATCCCAGGAAGTTTTGGTAAAATTATTTTTTGCTTGTTTGCACAGGAAAGTTACTGAACAGTTGTATTCACAGATACCATGACTAGCTGACATACATATAAGATAAATGAGAAAAAGTCAGTATATGCTATTTCTTTCACACTACCTTGGCTATTCTGAACCTGTCAGGTAAACAAAAGGCAGATTTTTACCCCTGAATCATCAGAAGGAGCTCACATAAATATAAAAGCCTTCCAAAAGTGATGGAAACATATTGACATTGGCAAAAATGTGCAGTAATTATTTCAGCGATGCCAAATCTTTAAGCCCTTTCAAAAAGCAAGCATGTCTTGTGTGCTGAAAAAAATGTCATAGTTTCATATTTTGTTGGATTCAGTGAAAAGACCATTTCATATACTACTGGATAAATAACTTTTTTTTTTTTTTTCAATCTCTACAGCGCGTTATGTGATAAATAATACATCAATTATCTACCATTTGTTCTATGCATACATATAAATATATTGCCCAGGTATATTCTATTATGATCTTAAGGTCCTTTCCAAGTCTAACTACTCTATGACTCTATTGAGTTTTATGGTTACAAATTTATGTGTGAAAACTAATCCATGGTGCTTAACCCAGAGCAGCTTCTTGGAATCCAACTCAGTAGGGTCAGTAGGTCACATTAGATATATAATGATGCAGGTCATAGAGTGCATGAATGACTGAAAAAAACTCACCCACCTTTTAGGCTTACAGCTCTGTCATTACCTTTGTTTCCTTTGTAATTTTAGCCTTCCCACATTTTCTCCTGACCTTCTACTTAGTTTGTTTCTTGGTTTACTAAAGTACTATGTTGTCTGATTGCTGCTTAAAAGCTTTGGGGTTTAAATGATTAAAATATTATTAACTGACAGTGGTAGAAAATTAGTGTTCTATTTTTTTTAGGGGGATTTGAAATTTACTTGAAAATTGAAGTAACACATTCACACATATACATGCATATATTCTGTAAACTGGTCACAGTATTTTTGTCTGCATAATCCTATCCTATACAATCAAATACATTTGCTGGATCTTAATATAAATCACAAAATAACCTCTCTCATCACAGAATGCTATTCTGCAGCATGAGCAGTATTGAAATGATGGTTTGATTTATATTTCTTCTCATCACTTAACCTCTTAGAAAGAAAAAATATAAAACTCTCAAATGCTAAAAAATGCAACTTGCTGCTAAATGGACACTTTAAAAGCTTTTTTTTGCCTATTAAAAATGTACAAAGCTTGTAGTTCATTGTGTAACTGAAGGTCAGTGTGAGTAAATGATGGCTGCACTCTAGAAGTTATTGTGCTGTACTGCGGCACCATAAAAAGGCAAGCATCAATCTGTGTTTTGGCTTTTTAAGGTACAATTGCGTTAATGGGAAGCTCATGCCCAAGCTGGTATTAGAGCAAAAGGCAAAGAACAGACATAGAAATGTGTGCTGGGGAGGGGGTGATCCTGCATTTTAATAAGCAGTTTCTAAAATAATTCTTCCAGCTGCTTGTAAAATTGAATACCCACTTCATGTATCAGGGAGCAGCAGGCAGAGACTGCCTTGCTGGTACTGAAGGGTGACAGCAAGGCAGGCTGTCTTGTTTGAAGTCTGTATATTTTTCATATTGCTCTTCTTTGTAGTAATGTATGAGAGCATGATCTGATTGCAGGTGATTCTGAAGATTGTGAGAGTTGTATTTAAGATATTTTCTTGTGAAATTTGTTTTTTCTGTTTTAGCCTTTTATTTTTGGTAGTGGTAAATCCCTGCTACTGATACAGACAAGTTCCAGCAAAACTTGTCATTGCAGGAATCACATGTACCTGAAAATAATATTCCTGTTTGGTCATGTCACCCTTCACGTAAAAAAGATATCCCCTTCAGCGTAAAGCATTCAAGTTAGACATCTCATCTGCATGACTGGGATATTTTTGGCAGGGGAAATCTAATTTTAATCAGCCTTTGGGAGAGTTAGAGAACTTCATGATTGCAGTCTGAAAAATCCTGCTCATTATCTATAATTTTATTAGCTCATTATATTGCAAAGAACATGATATTTTTGCTACTGCAACTTTAAACTTATTTTCTTGAAGGGATAATGATATTATAATATTATCCTTTATTTCAATGTGTCAAAATGTCTTGATGGATAGCCTGGTGGTTGACCACAAAACCTATAAGTAGCTATGTATGCAAATAAAGTAATTAATATGAGATTAAACATGCATGTTTATCTTTGGATAGCTCTAGTGGACTAAAGGAAGAGGAGATGACTAAATATCCCCTTGTTAAAATGAAACTCTTCACTTTCAATGCTTATTATTTTTTATTTTTTTTTAATAGGGTGGTGGTGGTTTGGGTTTCTTCCCCAGTCTGGTGAAGTGAGAATCAGGAGATACAACCTTTTTTTGTTTACCAAGGTAGGTGATTTTTAGCTAGAATTTTTTAATGTTTAATATGATATATTAGAAATTTTTCCTGTGATATTTCTGATTTTGAATATGATTTATTATAGTGCAATCTGTTGTACTAATTTTGAATGAAATCTAGTTTATACACAACCAAGAGGCAGTCTTCTCAGAGTGAATGTATGCCAATCACATAATGGACCACACTGGGCAGTTAGGAAAAGTACTGAAAAATCTTTGCTTGGTTATCTAGGATATTTCTAGAGACTGGATTAGAAACTGACTTCTATCAACTTACCCTGCATATATCACATACTGGTATCTCCACTACTGTAAAATGGAGGCTGTAGTAGCTGTTGGTGGTTGTCATGGTGTTGTTTGTCAGCAGTCTTAAGGCCATGCAGAGATATTCTTTTGAGTTTAAACAAAACCAAAACCAGAAACAACAGAAACAAAAAACAAACCAAAACAACCCATGCCCAAGCATTAAAAAGATAGCGTTCCTTTTAAATTTTTCAGGTAATAGATCATACATAAATCACTTCACTTTAGAAAAGTCTCAGAGGAAAGCTTTGTATGAGAAATCCCTGAAGGAAAAACAGCTTTTTAGTTTCAAGCTGGAAAATAGTACTTACAAAATTCTCTACAGCTAAACACAGGAAATTCATCTGTAAAACTGGATTTTTTTAGTGAATATTTTCTCTTATTGGTAATAAGGTTCTCATGTATGATCTCAGCTTTAGCATTCTCCAGGCTGCAGCATCTTCACCAGTAATTACTGGTGTAATATAAGCATAAAAGAAAGAGTGCTGTTCACTAAATTCATAATTTTGCTGCCACAGGACCAGAATGTTTTCAAGGATCAGACTGTTCAAATAACTATCCTAGCTATACCACTAGGTCTATTTTCCTGTATTAACATTTTACCTTCTGGTAATATTCTTATGCTGTGTAAACTTTTAAGTTTCTGTGTCCTCGTTTCAGCTGAGATACAATTTATTTTCTTCCTAGTAGCTGATGCAGTGCTGTGTTTTGGCTTTAGTCTGAGAACAGTGCTGATAACACACAGATGATTTGGTTGTTGCTCAATAGCACTCACCCTGATCAAGGACTTTTCAGTCTCTCATGCTTTGCAGTGAGGAGGGGCACAAGAAGAGAGGAGGGAGCAGAGAGGACACCTGACCCAGACCAGCCAAAGGGGTATTCCATACCACAGCACATCATGCCCAGTATATAAACTGGGGGGAGTTACCTGAATTAAAATGCTTGTTCTATTTTATGAGCCACCTTTAAGTACTGAAAGGCTGAAATGAAGTCTCTCCAGAGCCTCCTTTTCTGCAGGCTGAACAACCCTAACTCTCTCAGCCTGTCTTCACAGGAGAGGAGCTCTAGTCATCTGATCACCTTTGTGGGCCTTCTCTTGATTCACTCCAACAGATCCATGTCTTTCCTTACATTCCTACCTTTTACATGGCTCACTTTTAGAGTTTTCAAAATGAAACTCCCTTCCTTTTACATATACACCAAGAACTGTAAATTAGGGACAAAGTAACATCACAAGCAGACCTGAGGTCCCCTAAGGCCTTTGTACCACTTGTCTTCAAGTTAAGTTGTTGCTCCTTGGGCAGGTGCTCTTCAACAAACTTTTGACAGCAGTGGCTTGTTCTGTAGATACAATATGTTCAGCTTCACAGCTTTCTTAGAAGATATAAGGAGTAAAAGGCTCCATAAGTGATGACTGGGGCACATAAAACACATTCATATTGCACATCTTTATCTGATTGTTGAGAGATAAATAACAATATTACTCATTGGCAAGCTAGTAGGCTCATTTACCAGTTGTTTAATTATGGTATTTTAATGGACCACTTCCATTGGTCCAGAAGAATGTAAAAATCTTCTGTGCAAATATAGTTACTTCTGTTATCAGGAGTAAGCATTAACACCTGGTGGGTCTGCATGTCATGTACTAGATACCCTCAGAAATTCTGCATTTTTTTATTCCAGAAAAAAACCCCAACCCAAACTAAATATTAAGAAGTAACAAGTGTCTTACTTAGGATAATTGACTAGTGTTTATTATTCCATATTAGATTTAAATAAAGGGCTTTTAATTATTGTATTTCAGAAAAAAATGAAAGACTGTAACATTAGATAAAGATTTTCAAGTAATGAGATTCCCAAAGTACTTTACTTTGAAAATATAAGTAGACTGAAATAGACGCACTTTTGGTGTAAAGTGTCTTCTGCCACCAGAAACTGCAGCAGAGAAACCAAATACAACAAAAGAGGAAATGAAGACTATCCATCCAACTACAGCTACAAAGAGAGGCAATTATCCAAGTAGATTTTGACTGAGGCCACTGGGCACAGTAATTCTGCAGATTTGAAGGAATAATGACCAGTGGTACAGAAAATTAAATTTTGTGGACCAAATAACTGCACTGAAATGTAATTTTAATTAAAGTATAGATTTGAACTTAGTGTTTCCTTGGAGACCTTATAGCCATCATATGTAAGGTCAAAACACCTTAGCACATGGAAAATAATTTGTCTTATTGCTTCAACAGGATGTAAACATTTTGCCAATAATGTGTTCCAGGAAAGGATTAGAAGATAGTAATTAAAGAAAAAAAGAAGCTCTTGATTGCCTCTCAAAGCACTAAGAGGAGAAAACTCCTCTTGAAAACATTTAAAGGCTAAGTGTTAATGTATTAAGGGACCATTCATTTTTAATTAGGTTATAACACATGGGATGCTGTGTATCAGACAGCACTGATTCCTAAATGCTAATAATTAGAGTTTGTATTTACAGAGCACATAGTAAAAAAAAGAGATAACTTAGTTTGCAGTTCAAGTCTGTTTTCTGTTTCTAATGTTTTAGACTACTAATGGTTTCATCCAAATTTGATGTTTTCCATTCACTAAGCAATATAAAAAAACACCTTTATTCCTAATACAACAGCTGGGTTTCAGGATTAAATTTCCACATTCACAAACTGCTTCTGCATTTTTGGAGGACATTTGATATGCAATTGTTAAATAGACTAATCTTTAGGATTTCTTTTTACCACATTAACCCCTGACATTTTTTGAAAATCTCTGCATACGATATTAATGTAATATTTGTATAATATATAAATCAGAATGTCTTTGACACACAGTTAAGTGCACAGCATATTCTGTAGCACACCTGTTAATCCCTTGTGACATTATACCTGTTAATTCTTATATAAATATTTTAATTTATTTTGTTGGAGCAAATTTGTGTAGGGTATCAACAGTTCCTTATTCTAAGTTGCCTCCTGGGAACAAATAATTGATGTGAAAGGCTTGTTGCAGGGATGATATATAGGAATCATTAAGCATGCTAATGAGAAAAGGTTCACATCAGTAAAATGTATTTCTGCAGTTGGAGAAGAGTGGAACAGAGGTCAGTTAAAAGAAAATGGAGCAAGTTTTGCATTCAGGTAGAGGGGGTATGTACATGCTTCATCATTGTCTTAATCAAAAACAACCATGTAGGAAGAAAGGCCAACGCACTTACCTAATTAGCCTCAAAGGCGAGATGGAAACAGAAGCACCAGGTGCGTGTTGGCGCAGTAAATAATTCCCCTGCTCTTTCTTCTGATATGAATCAGAAGAGCTGAAGTCTGTGAATTTGAAGTCTCTTCAAATGTAATACAAGAGAATCTGACCTTAATACTTGTCTCCTCTTCAAGGTAAAACACCTTGCCATGATAAAAGCAAAATTTTAGGTTCCAACTGTATCCTTTACCTCTCTGTACAGCTTGTACATCATGATGATCTAATTCCATTCCTTTAAGGGGGGTGGGCAGCATCATCTGGATTTTGAGGAACTTCTGCCTACCATGACTTCTGTCTGATAATATTCTTTTTTTTTTTTTTTTTTTTTTGCAAGAGTGGAGCCTGCAGCTCCATAATTTAAACAATTATTTCAGAGGTTGTCTTCTCTTTCAGGTGCTGATTACTTTGTATAAAAGTGGCATTTATGAATTGGCGTCCTCTATTCAAAACTCCTTATTTTGGAAATAAGATCAGAGTTTTGTACACCTCTCAGAGACCAAATTTATATACTTCTTCTGCAAATAAAAATAAGTTGATGTAATTTAATCAAAATTCCAATAATAATAATGGTAGATAAATCTGAACTATTTCAAAATGATACCTAAACTGTATGGAAAATATATTTTATCCAAATGCTGCACATAGGACTAATTTATAATTCCACATAAATCCTGGTGATAAGATATATCAGTGGGAGATGAGTAATATCCATAGTCATGACTTAAACATTTTGAAATTTACATCTCTGCATACAAATCATTAGTAAAATAACCATATGTAATAACTTTGCTTGAAAACCTACAATACTTGCAGGAGGTTCTTAATAGCTTTTCATATGACTTTATCTCACGCACAAGAATAATCCTACTTTAACTGGCACCTTTAAAATTAATGAAACCCCTGAAATTTTCTCTCCAGAGGTCAAGAACATTCATGCTTTGTGAGAAATGTCCTGTGATTCTTGGTACTGAAATCTTCTGAAAGACCTAGTTGATATGCATATCAGATAATGACTATGATTTCTCATTCAATGGCAATGAAAATCCTATAGAATTATTTCTTCAAGCAATCTTGGAATTTAAACTTGAATGACTTGTGCATGATCATTGACGATTGCTTTAAAATTAGATTTTTATACTTCTTTTATTTTCATGCTGGATAATTAATGTCTTCATATCTCCTTACAATTTAATTTGTTCTCATACTTTATGTCATCCAAATGTAGCCACTGAAATTTTATCAGGATGATTTCCAAAATAAGAGTCCCAAAATTTCTGTAAATTTAAAATATATGCACCATTAATCAACATTTATTTATGAGATATTGATGAACTTATTCATTTCAAGTAAGGAAAGTGAAAACCAGGTTCTCCAAAAAGCCCCTTTTTCTTGCTCTGCAAAGTATCTTTGATTTAACAATAGCCATCTAGTAGCAATGAAATGCAAGATTTTTTTCTGCAATGAAAAGTTACATTTATTGCAATAGATTTCCATTTACCAAATCAAAAATATGTTCTGATCAGTATTTTTTAAAAGCAAAGTAGCAATAGAGATGTAATCTCATGGTTGTATGATTTGGGTCATCATAATTCCGATGAAGTATGCTTTACAATCTGACATTTGTAGGGGAACTCCCAACAGAGTTCACAGTTACATGGTAAGAGTGAAAGCTTATGCAGCTGCATTTTTTCATTAGACATGAGATATAACATCTCTCCCTTAGTTTTCTCAAACTAATTCACTTATACCAAATACCAGTTCATAGACTTCCAGTTTTCATTAAGCAATTTATTAATCCTTTCTAGAACCTTTGCCTCTTTACTAAATAAACTTCCAATCTCTTTGCCTACATGCAACTTCATTCTAATACTATAGAAGAATTTGAAGCCTGATGAAGATGTCTCATTGACTGAGTGAACCAAATTCCTCCCGGTTTACCTTGATGTGAGCTAAGAATTAGCCGATTCTCTCTTAACTGTCTCACCATTAGTGGGGAACCTTTTATGAACCTGTCAAATTTGCCATCACTGTCAAGAAACAAAAGATGTAGTCTTGTTTAGTGGCTGTCTTAAATGTATAAGGATCTCAAAAATGACAGTTTTCAGAAAAGTCACTGATATAAAACATTAACGAATGCTTTATACCAGCTGCTGTAAAGATCAGTCTTAATAAGAGGAAGCTATAAAGTACACTGTGCTATGTCTAGAATTTTCACTGGCACTTAAGGGAAATACATAACAATCAGAGGGTTTTTTTCCTTGTCATAGGGGAAAATGAATTTCTGCTGATGTCTTCTTGATGCAGTGATACAGTTACCATCCTTCTGTCCCATCTATCTCGCAATCTGAAAATGTCAAAGTAAGTGTTCCGCTTCCTTTGTTTTATTTAATTGTCCCTGCAAGTACAAAAAACATTTACTAACCAGATCCGGTAGATGCAAACACCAAAACCATTATAATTAAACCAGAAAATGTTCAAACAAGTCAGAAAGAAGCCAAAAGACTCATTGTAACAGCAGAAATACCTATCAGGAAAATCTTGGTTGTATAGAGCAGCTGCAGAAGACTTATCTAGTTGAGCAGTATTGCTCCTGATGTTGCCAGCTCTGTAGCTCACAACAGCTGCTATAGAACGCTAAATTCCTTTGCATTTAATGCCACCTCATGCTGTGTTACAGCAGGCTCACACTGAATCTTCACAGTCCAAAATGAGCAAAATCAATCTTAGTTCCCAAATAGCCAGAATTACAAGAGCAGAAAGCAATTAAATTCTGCCTCTGTGATGTGGCTGGAGTCTCAAGAGGACACTAGGGACAGAAATTAGACATATGTTTGCAGCATGACAGTATCCTTAAGTGTTGTTGACCCAGTTCCTCCTGGCAACAGTTCAGCTAAAGTTAAACTTGCCTCCTTGTGCATCCAAGCTAGAGCAGGAGGTAGAGAGGGGAGAGGAGCTGTCAGTTGAGTGGCAAATAAGTGATGTATCTCTGTGAGACTGCGATGGCAATTTTCACCAGCAAGTTCTGTTGGTGCCACATACCTGTGGCATGTTTCCCTTCTTTTTTCTCTTGCAGAGATAGAAGATTTAAAAACTTTGGAGTTCTGCCATGGACATATGCTTTTGTATTAATGTTGTAGACCCTGGGACCTTCAGGACCTCTGCTGCTGGACAGCCCTGGTAGCTGTGGCTCTGGCTGGTTCAGCTCCTTGGGGCTCTATTAAACGCTTGTCACAAGTGGCCTGTCTTTGTCCAACTGGGAAATCTGAGATTTTCACAGAGTTAGGGTCAAGAAGTAGATCAGGATAACAGTTACTCCATCTCGATCTGAAGAATCTGAAATGATTTAGCTATTGCCTTGCATTGCTAGTTTCTATTCTTTCTTATGTGGAAATCTGACATCCTAGATGTCATCCTTAACATGTACAGAAAAGGAAATTTTTAATGTTAGAAAAATTCAGTATTGACCCACATTCCTCTCTGCTTTTCTCTTGGCCAGTATCTGATCAAAAAGGTTCAGAAGCATTTTCAGAAACAAATTAACCTCCTCAGCCAAGCATATCTATCTCTCACACATGCAATTAAAAAAAAGGAGGAATACTTCTGTGTATATTTCCTGCTATCTATGACATTTTATCAATGCAATGTTTCAGTTTTCAGGGTGAAGTAAAAAAGTGAAGAATTAGAGAGCAGAACATCTGTTCTTAAAGCAGTAAGTGCTTTTCCTTGTATTTCTTTCGGCTCACACTTTAATCTTTCCCAAAAAGTTTTGATAACCTCTGTTCAAACCAGTTACTTCCATCTTTGATCAGGAGAAGGAAATAGCTTGTGTGTGTCTTTCTGCCTCTTCTATGTCTTATCAGCAGCTCTCACGCAGCTGCTGAACACAATTTGACTGCTTTTTGGATATTCTGCTTTATGGGAGACACTGTTGTTTTCAAAAGTTTTCCATGATCAGAGCAGGTAACTCTGAACCCTTTAATTCACTTTTTCTTTCTTCTTTGATGTTGTTTTAAATCAGATGTGCTCCTCAGGTCCATAGTAGCTGCTTCACAAAAATAACAGTTCTTACCAATTTCACTTACCAGCTCTCAGTATACTTGCAAGGGCTGCCAAGGCTTCCCTGGGGCTATGGGCCCTAAACTTTCAAATTTCACGTGGCTTGCTAGCTTGACTACTTAGACTGTCAAAGGAGAGGTGTTCAAAAGCTACAGAAATCAGGAGATAATAATTTAAAGAAAATTATTTGGAGAGTGCAATTTATCACTGTCTGCTTTTACATTTGAATTTTTTGAAAGACAACATGCAGTGTAAGTACAAAGGTATACAAATGACTTCTCTTGACAACGGTATTGTGAGCTGACTAACAGTAGAGGGACTTATCGGAGAAAGAAAAGCATATTATTGTTATAATTACTTGAATCTCAATAATGAGTGAGTCAGCCTTGCTTTACATTCCTTCATAGAGTATCCCGAAGTAGAGATGGTAGGAGGTTGATTTTATCTGGGTCTAACCTCAATTTTCTGATGATCTAGAGTGTGTAAGAGAATAGTATGCACATATTCCATGGAACTGCAAGTTGTAAAATTCTTTTTCAGCATCTTTTCAAGACTTGTACTGCCTTTTAATCTTTTTAAAGGGAGGTTTAACAAATGAGTTTCAAGGTGAAAAAAGGTGTGAAATGGCACAAAGAAATTATCAGGTTTTTTCACAAGTGCTCTTCCACTGATGCATTTTTTAATGCAGCTTTCAGAGTGGGTAAATACATTATTTCACTGTGTTGTTAACCTCAAGAAACTGAAAAATAATGAGGCAAAATGTACATTCAGGACAAGCTAATTGCATGGCTTGCGACATTTTTCATCATTGCATCAGGTTTAGATTAAGTTGTCAATGACAGCATCTAGCCTAGAAAAGTAATTCTTTTTTTTCTTTTTCTCCTTTTTCTCCTCTGTTGAAAGGTGCTAGCTCAGTGAAATCATACGGATGCTCTGAGAAAAGGTCTTAAAGTTGAAAAATGGAGCCAAAAAGTACTGCTGGGTGCTCAGTTCAGTGTTTATACTCCTTTATTTTTATCATTTTTTTCCAAAGGAAGAGACCACATACCTGTCAGGGCTTGCTGAATGAAAAATAACTTGGCTGTTACCACTATCTCAGTGACTTATTCATTTGTGAGTTAACATGCATATTTTTAATGAATGTGCATTCTTGTAAGGAATATGCAAAGTATTACATCTGTTTTTTGTTTTCTATCCATCGCTCGTGGGTTTGCGTTAATTTTTTTGTTTTGTTTTGTTTGTCTGGAATCCTTAAAATTCAATTATTTTTTCTTGGGTTTGTTTCCTATTTTATAAGATATACTTTGTTGTGAGAGGTTTAACAGGAGCTGAAGTTGGGGTTTCAATAAACCTAACACTAAAATAAACAAATAATTTTCTTATTAGAAAAGTGGGGAAAATTACTTTTGAATTTATGTTTTGTACTTTATACAAAAATAGTTGGAAAAGCTTTGTTATTGTTTATAAAGAGGAGCTTCTAGAATAATCACTTTTTAAGTCTCCTGAAGGTAAAGAAACCTTCATAAATATAATCAGAAATGAAAAGCTATATACTAATAGTTGTCTAGATTGTCACCATAAACACATGGTTTTCTCAAGCAGCAGCTTTATTCAGCACATTTGCTTCACTGAATGGTATTATTTGTTTCTTACTGATGAACTGCACTCCTAGTCATTGTAGTCTGGTTCTGCAGCAGTTAATTGATATGAAGGATGGAAAGGTTAGAAAGTGGTCACTGACAGGGTCTTCTGCTCCAGGAAGAGCTATTATTCAAGAGGCAAAACAATAGCACTAGCACTTGCTGTTGTACTGAAATAATGTTTAAGTTAAAAGAACTTATCCCAACTGAAGAGCAGGAGGGCAAAGTTAATTATTTTTCCAAGGAATGTCACTTAAGCCCCAACTTTCTGTGTGCATTATTTTAACTCCTCAGTAACATGTACATATATCAGATGTGAATACATGCACAATCATTTTCATGATAGTTTGCAAATGGGAAGATGAGTCTAAACGCACAGCTTCATATAGATATGCATGATGCACAAAACTGCACCTAAGAATTGGGAATTAAGTGTTGAACACTTTATTTTATTATTTAATTTTATTTATTTTATTTTTTTTTCATTTCGTATCTCTGGTTTCTGCTCTGATTTACTTTTCTGGTATCTCTTTTGGATGTTTAACTGTCTCCAAGTGAAAATCAATACCTATATTATAAGGAAGGGTAAGTGCAGTTGTAGGGGAGCGTATTTATTTTTGATTGTATGTATGCTGGTTTTGACAACCTTATCAAGACTGTGTTTGCAGGAAGTTCTTGACAGAGCTGCTTCTCTTCAAACATCCTTGCCTGGGGCACTTCCAGGTATCCTCAGGTTCATTCAAAATATTATCATCATTTCTCCAGTCTGTCCTGAAACTTATCAGGGAAATGTGTGTCAAAAGATGCTCCCACCATAATCTTTCTTTTGTATTTTGTATAGAATAGAAATATATAAATCAGTTTGGTTCATTAAATATAGGCTGCAGACTATTTTTCTGCCCTAGTTGTCTACCAGCCACAGTTGAAATATAATCAGCAGAGACACAAATAATGAATGTTAAGTCTTTTGGCAGTAAAATATTACTCATAATGTTCATTTATTGTAATTGCTATTACTAACCATATTGATTCCCAGCATGCTTAAAGACAACAGTGACAGTCAATATTGTGGAGGTGCCATGCAAAACACCACTGCAGAGACTGCACAGCACTAAAAACACACTGCTGTTAAACAAGTCCACAGTTGTTTATGACACAAATGACAGTGGTTCATCTTTCTTAGCAGCAGGATTAGCAATAGTGTTTATGTGCAATTTTTTCTGGAGAAGCTCTTGCTGTTTGTCATTAATACCTCTCCTGTACCTTCACTTACTGTGTTGCAAAAGTGTTGGAAATTTTGATAATTTTCTATGGTTAGCTTTGTGAGTTACACAAGGTTTACCAACACACATTTTTTACTCTCTTTTTTTTTTCTTCACTTTCACATCAGAGATTGAAAAGTCCAGCAAATATTTTAAAAACCTATACAAAAACATATATACTGGCTGATTTTAATCTAACTGGTGTGTGAAAGCATAACAAGATTGAACTAAAGTTAGCCATAAGACACCCAGATGAAAACCGTGCAGAATATTAGGGGGAGTTGCCTGTCTGTGGGCATACATAATTATTTACTTGGTTTTCCTGTATATCCCATGTACTTTAAATAGAAATGGATTAACACTCTCTCTTCTATTAAATTGCAAAATAAATAACTGAAATGGCTTATATAAAGCAATTCTCTTTAATTTGACCTTTTTTTTTTTTTTTTTTTTGCTTGAATTGTTCCAGAAAGTGGACGTTTTCTGACTTTACATACGCATGAAAAACTGATTAGGAAAAAACTGCTGCATTGACTTTGTTCTTAAAGTTGTTTATTATTTTTTTTCCTAATTGTAGTTTCCATGGACTAGAGAAAAAAAACAGAAGAATCTGTTTTCTTTCCTCACAGGTTAGTTCAATTTTCCACTGTTATTTTGAAAGGTCACACACACAAATTTTGAAACTCTATATAGACACTGTAAAGCAATCTCTGAATTGAGCAAAGGCTTTTTTCAAAGGAGACAGTGTACTCCTGATGAGCTCTAAGGGCACATGAATACTAAATTTCCTGTTTCTTGAGTTTTTTTGAAAGGTGTGGCTCCTACATTAAAGGAATTGCTATAGATGTGCCACCTTCAGCAGTGCGGAGAAGATCCTCTTTAGAACTATATGATATTAAGGTCCTTTCCAACCCAACCATTCTATGATTCTATGATTACTTATGTGAAAGATAATGAGTATGAAGGTGCTTTAGATGGTCACTTAGAAACTCATTAGAAAACCAGGCTCCTTGACAATGATAACCTGGTCCTCAGCCTATTTCGGTTACTCTGAATAGATTTACATACGTTTACTCCAGCTCAGTTATGCATGCACCTAATAGCGAATAGGTGACTTTTTAATATTAATAACTATTATCGAAGACTATTAAATGCCTTCACTGAGCATTGACTTCTTCTAATTGATATACATGATCTTAATCTATGATAGCACGTATTCAAAAGTGATAATGAATTTTATTATATGTGTCATAAAACTAAAAAACTACTAAACTGTAGTAAGCTGATGGTAAAAATTGATCTCCCATGTAAAAACGTTTTGGTAAGATTATACCTTATATGAGTACCAGCAAGCACAATAGAAGTCCGGCCGTACTGAGAACAGAAGTTATAGCTTGTTCCTATTTACAATTTATCATTATTTTTCCTCTGGAAGCTAAATATATTTTATATAGAGAGTTGCACAATCTGTAAACTACAGGGATATTCAGGCAGTTGTATTTCATCCTCAGGTTACTCAATTTCTTATGCAGTAATTTTTTTCAATTTTTTTATTTTACAGATAGGGCTAAATAGTAAATGTAGCAATTGATTTTTAGATAACTTCAAGTCTGTCCGCCTTTAACTATGTTTGGAAATTTGCTCTCAATTCTTGCTCTGAAAAAAAACATGGAATCAGATGCAGTGCTTCCAGGACTTGAAATTATATTAATATGAAAGAGTTACTAACAAAGTCTGAAGTATATTCTGGCTTGATAATATGCATTTCTTAGGAACATAATCATGTTCCAATTTGTCTAGAACAGAAAAAGTATCATAGAAGCAGTTGTTATATATATATATATATATATATATATCAACAATTAATCTGAACCTCTTTTCATCATTTCATGTTTTTCTGAACTATAGTTAGAAATTTGTAGTAATAGAATGGGGTGTAGTACAAATAGAGATAATGCATTTCTTTGTATTAGCTAGCTATTTGCCTAGCTAGCTATTTGCCTTATATTCATATAGATCCTAAGTGTGACAAAGCCACAGACTCTCACAAATGGATTCTCTAGCCATGCAGTAACGGCAGCAAAATATTCAGAGGCATTTGGTGTAAATAATTATTTTCTCTAACCTTTGAGATAATAGTAAATCTTTATAGCCATTAATATAAGAAACTCAAGCAAAGCAGCAATTGCTAGCTAAGATTAAGATATTCAGAGTTTTTTATCTTCTGAGTTATTTTCTCTTTGCTGTCATCTATCTACCCTTTCTTCTACTGGGATATTTTATTATGGAAAATGCTTAATAAATTTAGGTATTCATTTATATGTATTTTATTCTAGAATGATTGTTTCCCTGATCATTTTGTACATGAAGTAGAGCTGGCTTTTCATGAAACTTTTGAAAACATTCTCCAGTATCTAGAGATATTTTGGATATTCATAGATGTCAAGGTAAAGATAAACTCTGAGACTGAGACTCCACTTTGATTTATAATATTACAACTTATCAGAATTCATCATTCTGATTTGATTAAAAATCTTGAAACTAATTTTTGTTTCAAGATTAGGGAACCATCTTGACCGTCAGTCTTGAAGTATCTCTTCATGAATTTCAAGAACATGCTCTATTTCTGAATACTCAATACTTCAATTCCAAGCAAACTGGCAATGATGATGTCAGTATGTCTATTTTGTCTCTGACTTGCAGCTCCTATAAATTCAAAGTGAATGATATTTTAAGAGAAAACTGAAAATAACTTCTATGTTGTCATGTTTTTGTTTTCAGCGTGTAACAAATCATTTAATGGAGGGTAAGCTTCTTTTTCTAGGTCAAAATGATTTTCTCTTGATTCAAAAGTATAGATTACATTGACAGAAATATTTGTGTCAGGCAAAACATTTTGTGAATTCACGTCAGCATGGCATTGAACATTTTCTGGATATTTTTTTCTAGAGTTGCTACTGTGAGTCACCTTTGAAAGGAACTATATATTTTAATATGACTCCTGATTTTCATAACATTTCTGATCTGAATCTGTGAGCATCGTTTGTGCTTCCAGGATTTAGTACATCTTGGCAACATCTTCTGTCAGAAATTCTGTCTAGGAAAATTTCAGCTATTTGCCTAGGAATTCCTGAAGTCTTTAATGAGCTATGATTGAGCTGCTGGACACCAGGAAATCTTGGACAAATACCCAATATTTGAAGATCAGTTTTAGATACAGAAAAACAGATTGATGCATCTAAGATCTGCTCTATATACATTAGGCAATTGACATGTATATGTGTGGTAAGAGGCATAAAGAACATCAGATTTACTGCGTAGGAGCAGTGAGTCATTGGACTCACTGTGCACAGCTATGAATCAGAAAGCAAATAAGCATGCACATTTTCATGCATGCTGTAAAAGAAGCAAAATTCTAGGGGTAATTATGAATATTTAAGATTTGCCATCTTTTCATTTCTTTTATAGTAACTTATTCCATTACAAGCAAAGTGCAGAGGTATGTAAGATGGTACACAGATTTGTGGACGTGTGGGATTTTTTAGCCTGTAAGAGTAGATAGTATTTCCTTTTCCAAAGGTGGAGAAATGCTGCTAACAAACCACATCTACAGAAGTCATAGGATCAAAATTACTATGTTGTTCCGCAACTTACGCCATTGGCTATTAACTTGAGGTGAACTTGAGGTGAACAAGTGAAGACACTTGTTCTTTCTTTGAAAATATAGCAAGATTGTTAATTTCTTATTTTGATGTTATATTGTGCATCTCATTCGACTGTGCTAGTGCTCCCTGTACCCACTAACTGCTCAAAAACATCTGATAATTACCTGGTTCTTCTAGTGTCCTGAGTGTTAAGTACCCAGTAATGGGTACCACTACAA
The DNA here is from genome assembly GCA_039877255.1 of Loriculus beryllinus. Classification (NCBI taxonomy): domain Eukaryota; kingdom Metazoa; phylum Chordata; class Aves; order Psittaciformes; family Psittacidae; genus Loriculus; species Loriculus beryllinus. Next base: position 53 of record JBCJKH010014967.1, on the reverse strand, counting down.
TGACCTCTTAAGCATGCAGTTCCCAGATATCATGCATCATGTTTTAGTGAAAA
>JBCJKH010014966.1:0-25206 GCA_039877255.1 Loriculus beryllinus | reverse complement strand
GTTTTTAGTTATTGCTGAAATGTTTAGACTGACCAAGGACTTTGTGAGCCTCATGCTCTGCCAGGGAGGAGGGGAGGTTGGGAGGAAGCAGGGACAGGACACCTGACACAAACTAGCCAAAGAGGTATTCCATACCACAGCACGTCATGCCCAGGATGTAACAGAGAGTTACCCAGAAAGGCTAGTGCTCTGGGGGGTTGGAGAAGGTATTGGTCGGTGCAGGAAGGGTGCTAGCAGTCCTTGCTGCTACTAAATATGAAGAATTTGTTCTAGGTCAGAATGAATATGAATGGCTTTTTGAGGTCTATACACAGCAGGCCACTCAAGTAAATCTTTGCTGTTTCTCTCCAAAGGGACAAGTGTCTACCTTATGATTCTGATACGTCTTGATGGTGTATTGTTATGTTTTTAAGAAGGCTGACATACATCCCTACCTTCCTTTTATTCATCCAAACTTTAAATGGGATTCAGTGAGATCTCCACATATGATGCACATTCCAAAAGATGAGAGATGCTCAATTCTTTGTATCGGCACAGTCTGGCTATCATATTTTGCTATTCCAAAATGCATCTTGACTGTACGCATTCAAGAACATCACCTCAGCTACAAGTCATTGCAAAGCTGAAGGGTTTTTTTAATTCATAAACATTGCAGCATCTTCTGTAACAGTGGAGAAGCTGGAAAAAGGAATGATGTTTCCAAGCAGCTGCCCATTAGAAAAAGATCAAAATCAAGGCTTTATTATTTATATCAGAGAGACCATTAATTAAGGCATGGTTAGCCTATAATTTCCCTACAATTTTTTTATTTAAGAGTGACAGATTACAGTCACACAACTTTGAAGAATTGTATATTTAGAAAAAAAAAAAGTCATGGTACATGTCAGACAAATGGTCAATGATACTGCACCAGGAGACTTAGAAACTAGTAGAGTCAACAGAAATCCAAAAATGCTTATTGAGAAGAACTAATGAATGTTCTAAAATCCAACCTGATCTACATGTCTGGATTGCAGCATCCTCTAAATAGTTTCAAATCAGCACGATTCCTACCCAGTGATCAGCATTGCCACTACTAAAATTCAAGCAGAAATGAGTGCCCTTCTACTCCTTCGTTCACAGGCAAATACATAAATAAATGCAGCTACAGAAAGAAAACCACGGCTATCTAAAGTTTCAGACCAGAAGTTGTAAGGTAACATCCGGAGACTGGAAGAGAGGAACCCTGACAAAATTAGGATAGCAATACACATTTTGCAATTTCATATCACATGGGGAAAAAAGAAAACTTGATCCAACATTTTTAATATTTTACTTTTAAAAGCCCCAAATTTCCCTCCATTTGACCCAGAGAGACCACTATGGTTGAAAAGGTATTAGAAACCTGACACAAGCTTTAGTTCACACTCACCACCACTTGTACTAGAGGAAGGGTCTACGGCCAGCACAGACACTTTGTATTTTCTTTCCGTAAGCATCTTCCCAAAGCATTCTATGAAAGTCGATTTCCCAGCACCAGGAGGACCAGATAACCCTAAATAATTATATTAGAAAGAAAAAAAATCCATTTTGTTAATCAAATAAATACACCACACAAAAACAACATCTAAGTTGATAACAATTCATACTTTAATACAGTATCACTACAAAGGCAAATGGACGCTACACCACAACTAAGCAGTTGTAACTTGACTTGAAATATACTACCTCGGTCCTCACAACATAGCAGTACTCACTTCACCACCTCCTACCCATACCAACATAACATTCCAGTTTTTGGCTGTCCTTCCTCCCCTCCAAATAAGTTTATTTATACTGATTTTTCCTTCTGAACATCAAAAATGCCTTATCCTAAGTAGCAATTTTTCAGATTTACTATTTCTAAAAGAAGCACTCTAAAAGCAAAAGCCCTTACCCTGAAGAGCTGTTATTTCAAAACATGAGGCAACTTACTTGCATGTAAAAGCATGCAAAACAAGATTATGACCACTTCTTCCCATGATTTCTCACTCCCATGCCCAAATTCTTGCTCTTACTACCTCTGCACACACAAAAGAGATGACAGCTGGCCATGGTATAACTCAGTCACCCATCCCTTTGCAAGGGCAAAGTATTTTATAGTTTACAAGAGAACCAGATTCAAGACTCCTCAGCTGAAAAGCAAGCTGCTTTAAAGTAAGGCTACAAAACAGAAAGGAACATGTTTTTCCTTTTGTAGACTGAAACTGGGGTTCAGGAATTATTCGAGAAAACACCTCCTTCAGGTAAAGGCCAAGTCTGCTGAAATACATCCTGCACTAAGTTTATATAACAGCTGTATCTATCTGCCAACTACCTAATATATCAGTTCAAAATAGTTATAAAAAATAAGCCAAATAACATCCCCCCAGGAAGCAAAGGTAATTTATAGAGCTTTTCCAAAGCATTTCCCAGCTCAGTCCGTAATTCTACTGTGCAGCTGAAGTGATTTAGATTGGTTGCAAACCACCAGAAGCCAACAATCCAAGACTACAGACCATGATGCTTAAAGAACAACAGTGACAATGAAACATGAGGACTCTAATCCCACCAAAGCAACTACTGGACAGACGTAAAAGGACTAACCCACTCTAAAGGCAAGTGGCTTCCCTTGATTTAACTTTTCTTGTTCCCTGTGGTAGGATAATACCTTCTGAAGGAGCACCTGTGCTATTTTCTTCTTCCTACTCTGAGTTGATTCTACAAGTGTAATGGATTCTGCTAAATAGGCTCTATGACCCTGGATTAGTCCACTGTAAAGTCTGTCTACGAGTCTTTGTTCTCTGTCAGAAAGTTCCTCTATTTGCTGGTCAGGGGCCACCTGCTGACTCAGCTCTCTCCACAAACTGTTTGATGAAGATATCCATTTTGTTTGATAGTGCTGTGCTGGCATAAGAGATTCAATGCACAGGAAATCCACTCTGGAAGTGAAATGAAAGTTCAGGAAGTAAGCTCTTCTAGAGAAACAAAGAGGGAATCTCAGAAGCAAAGACGGGATCTTCATCTTGTTTGAAATTAAAAGTACCAGAGATACCAGTTCAATTCTGTATGTAGACACCCTAAAGAGAAAGAAGAACATTTTTACTTCCTTCAAAGCACTTAGAAAAACTCAAATGAAACATACACACAGGCAGTCATCAGCTTTTATCCATACTTATTGTTTTAAACAAGACAGTTCCTTCTTTCTATTGAAAATATAGAATAAAAATAAGGTTTTGAATCTTGAATAGCACAGAATTTATTATCATTTTTAAGAAATTATTATTTTTATAAGCAAGCAGATAAATAAAAAGCACTCTTAAACAAGACAGCCTCTAAAAGCACACACAGTACCTTAAAAAAACAGGTACAAGCCAACCAAGCTAACTCTTACACTTACTGAAATTACCGTATATCCTACTTTTGCTGCTGCAAAAAGTTTTAAAGCAATTACACAAGATGAGCTTTTTGCACCTTATTTCGAGAAAAAAAAAAATAATAAAAAGACATGCAATACACAAGAACAAAAGATAACAGAATGGCTTGGGTTGGAAGGGACCTTAAAGCTCATTCAGTTCCAACCCCCTGACATGGGCAGGAACACCTTCCACTGGACCAGGTGGCTCCAAGTGCTGTCCAACCTGGTCTTGAACACTGCCTGGGATGGGGCAGCCACAGCCTCTATGGGCAACCCGCACCAGTGTCTCACCGCCCTCATAGTAAAGAATTTCTTCCTAATGTCTAATCTAAATCTCTCCAAGTTTAAAACCATTCCTCCTTTTCCTGACACTACACGTCCACTTAAAAAGTCCTCCAGCTTTCTTGTTGGCCCCTTTAGGCACTGGAAGCTGCTCTAAGGTCTTCTCAGAGCCTTCTCTTCTCCAGGCTGAACAACCGCAGTTCTCTCAGCCTGTCTTCACAGGAGAAGTGCTCCAGCTCTATGAGCATTTTCGCGGCTGAAAGCTGCCAGATGCCGGCCACAATGCAGCACACCAGGCACCACCACCGCGCTCGCCGGGCCTGCCCTGACGCACCTCAGCACCGCTGAACGCCTGTCACTCGGCCTACGCAGAGGCCTCCGCGGGTTAGCGGGCCGCTCTCTCACAAAAGCTCCTCTCCGAATCCCCGGGGGAGACAGGGCGGGTGCGGGAGGGCCCTCCTCACCCGAGGAAACCGCTGAGCCACCCCAGCCACCGTCCTGCCTCTCGGGAACCCCCCGCAGGCACTGAGGGCTGCAGCCCCTCCCCGGGGAAGTGACGCCCTCCCTGTGAGCCGGAAGCGTGCACACGCACAGAGGAACTCCGCGCCGCCGCCGTGCTGGGTGCTGGGTGCTGGGTGCTGGGTGCTGGCGCTGAGGCAGCAGCGGAAGGTCGCGCACTGTACGCGGCGGCCGGGAGGCGGCTCCTCGCTAGGGGCTGGCGGAGCCCCCGCCTCGCAACGGGGTCCAGCGGGACAGCCTTACTGATGTAAAGAGCATCTTCACCCTCCCTGCCTCCAGTGATGAGCCTTCAGGCAGAACCAGGGCAACGTGGGACCAAAGAGCTACCTGCTTGATCGCTGGTACCAAGGCAGGTTGTCAACGGCTGACTGACACAAATTGGACGTTGAGAGAGGCACTCCCCCTGCTCGGCGCAGGAGACAGTGCCCAGTGTTGCAGCATGCTCTAAGCAAGGCCTTAGACATCAAACTGCTGAAACCTCATCTTAGTCTCAAAGGGTGACCCTAAACCCTAATCCAGCACCTTGGCTATCCCAGAAACCAACTAACAAACCCATTCAGGGCAAAAATAAACTTTGAAGGAATGCTAAAGATCAAAGAAAGACACTATAGGAAAACAACAGTGACAACCTCTCTTTGTAGACACGCTTCAAGCACAAATCTGGTTATTGCATGAGTACACAAACTTGTATGCCAATATATTACCAATTTATTTGACCTGTCCTTGTGAGGAAGAATGTTGCAAATTATCATTTTGTTCCTGGTCTGAAATCTTAAAAACATTCATGACGATTTACTGTTCCCTGATTTCATTTCAGATTGCAGGAAGGTGGAAGAAATGCTTAAACCCAGCCTCCAAATATGTTTATTAAACCACACTTCAGTTTTCATTTTGCTAAGTTAAACAAGCCTGAATTTTAAAATTTCCTTTCATGGAATGTTGATTTTTTTTTTTTTTGTTTTGTTTTGTTACTATTTCTCTAGTCACCCTACCACCACTTTCTCCACCTACCCTACCACAATAGTCACTTTTAGTGACTATTTCTCTAGTCACTAAACCACCACACACGTTTATTTCCAGTAAATAGGAATGCACATAACTGGCTGTTGAGCTGTTACTAGTGCCTTACAGTGATACTAGCGCTTTTCTAGAATGCATCAGACTTGTTCACAGTCCTATCAGATCAGCAGTGCAACTGATGGACTGTATAAAATAACAAAAGCTTTGTTCCTAACTGCTGAATGCGTGATTTAATCTCATTCCTATTATTCTGGTCCACGAAATTATCATAGACAGAGAACTGAACAATCTGCTCTTCAGAGTTGAGAAAACATGCAGTTTTGTGTCCTATCAGCATGTGATGAAACCACAGCAGAAAGAGACAAGGGCCTCCCTTTCAAAACAGCCTTGTGTAAGTCTTTTTGTTTAACCAGATCTTTATTCTCCAGAGTAAGCATGTATTACTATCATCTCTTCCCTTAAAGAACTTTTCCCGGGTTCCGCAATTCAAGTGCTATGCTTAAACCTAGGTAGCACATCCCTACTATTTTAATAACAGCACCACCAAGAAAAAACTGCATTTGCTATGATTTCATCACAGATCATTGATCCTGCATTTTATTCCGCTTTGTGTGCTTTCATCTTGAATATTTTTGTCATTGACCTTATCACAAGAACTAGGTGAATGTATACATAAAATTGCACGTTTTGTCAGTGCTGAAGAGGACAGTGGATTGTTCAGTTCTATGTCTATGAGAACCTTGTGAACTGGAATAATAGGAATGAGATTAAATTGTGCATTCAGCAATTAAGAACAAAACTTCTGCTATTTTATACAGTCCATCAGTTGCACTACCAATCTGATATGACTGTGCACAAGCATGTAGGTGTTTTAGAGTAGTCTTCCTACAAGAATCATTTTCAAGACCTTACACGCTAGTGAGATGTGGAAATCCAAATTGTTCATGTGACCTCTTTTTTCCCCTTTTCCCTTCAACTCCATTATTCAACAAGTTTGCTTTTCTCCATTCAGCGACTATAGTCCCACATTGTCAATTATACACCTTTTCTTTCAGTATTCTGGAATAGAGGTTATACAGTTTTCCTAGAACTGTGCCCTCTTCTACCATCTCTGATTTTACCTTACTCTATCCTCTTTCAGAATAGGCAGAATATTTCCTTAGACGTTGGACTATAACTAGAGTCTCTTTAATCTACACTCTTGTCATATTATACACTGCTCTTATGCTTCCCCTGCCATTTTTTAGTGTTTGTGGCCAAACAGATCTTTTTTTGATCCTTATTACACACAGCCCTGTGAATTTTGGTCAGACTGAATGTTCTTGTGCTTTCTGATCTTCAACATATGGAGTTCTCTTGGCTTATGTGTTCCTTTACCTGGTCATTATTAATTCACTTAACATTGTGGCTGAGTTGTTCAGGAGCGTACTTCAGTAGCTTTTCACATCACCCTTTTTGTTTCTCTTCCTTTTTTAAAAATTGTTCTGTTCTTTTGGTTGGTTGGTTTTGGTTGTTTGGTTGGTTTTTGGGTTTTGAGTTGGTTTGGTTTGGTTTTTTTTTTGGGAGGGGGAGGGGATGTGTTGTTTTGGGTTGTTTGGTTTGAGGGGTTTTTTTATTTCAAATTTAAGTCATCTTTCATTTTGTTTTGTCTCAGCTTCTTTTCCCCCAGGGTGTCAGAAGAATAAAAATGTGCATCCCATACTTATTCCATCACAGTCTGCAAACTTCTCCAAGATTTAAGGAAAATTGTCTGATTTAGCCTCCTTGCTACAAATCTACCTCAGATGTTAAAGAAAATGGTACTGCTGGTTACTCATGAAATATCAGTTTTACTTCTGAGCCACTACTAAATCAAGCATCCTGTAAAGTGTGCCATGGAGCAAGGGTGCAGGAAGGCACAAACATTCAGACAAAATATGCTACTGAATCCCAATCATAAAATGACAGAAAAAGAGGCTTCTGTAAATTCTCACAGCAGAAACAATATTAGCATTAGCATCTCTGCCAAACTCCACCATGAACAATTACATTTTGTCTAACTGGCTTTCCCTTGAAGTTTTAGTTGGATTCATCAATTCTTTCATTCTCTGGCAGCACTCCAATTTTCCTGCTCCATCCACTTCCTTTTTCATGAGTCCCAAAGTAATCTGTGTGCACATTACTATCACAATGATATTTAATATGTTCATAGACATGGCTATAAGCAATGTACTGCAAAGGCAGATACACACTTTCTATGATCTAAATGAAATTACAGCAGGACAAATAATCAATGAAATTAAATAAACAGCATCGCTTGAAATTTACCAAGTTTTCCCTGAACATGTAAAGATATACTTGTATTCCACACTCTTTATTGGTCCTTCTGTCTTTATGTTAAGGTGTCTGACATCCCTATAGTCAATACTGGTTATGGTTACAAAACTATGAAATTTGCATCACTTTCAGGAAGAAGTCATGATTTCTTAGAGATGAGGTTTTATCTCATTGTTTTTTTCTCCCTCAGTGAGGATGGAAAAAGTGTTAAAGAAGGCTCTGCCATGCTCCCAAATCCTCTTCTCCATTATGCCTTATTGCAAAATGAACTTCTCATTCAGGAATACAAATTCAGTGGCAATTCCTATGCTGACTACTCACATTGTACTTGCAGTCTAACACCTGGGTGCTTTCACTCTCTCTCTTCCTCCAGCATTTCTCCATTCTGTATTAGTCCACTCTGCTCATTTGCAAATGCAAGTTCTTGGCTAGTATGAGTGAACTAGAGTCGTGTGTTTATTGTTACTACAAGCAGTCCAAGGAAAAGCCCAAGATATTCCTTAAACTATATTAGAAATTTGGCAGACATAGCACATATTGACAACTCCATCAGGGTCCATCCTGTTGAACACACCTACCTGTCCCTCCTTTCCCAGGAACCAGCACTGCACCACTTCTCCTTCTGTGGCTATGAGACATAGTCATTGCCTCCCATTGCACAGAAGAAATGAGGGGTCTCCTCCACTGCATCCTATAACAGCTGACCAGAACAACAAACAAGTGTCAATTTATAGTGAGGGTTAAATATCTACCTGCATATCAGGTTTAGCTCTGCAACTGTAGAGCTGAAACTATAGCAGCAACTGAATGACCATTTGTCCTTTATTTCAGAGGACAGTTCTCAGTTCATTTCAGTTTTCATCCAAGCAGAGAACATTGAACCAATCTCCTCTTTGCAGTGCAACACTAATCATAGAACCATCAAATGGTTTGGGTTGGAAGGGACCTTAAAGATCATCCAGTTCCAACTCCCTGTACCATGGGCAGGGACAGCTTCCACTAGACCAGGTTGCTCAAAGCCCCCATCCAACCTGGCCTTGAACACTGCCAGGGATGGGGCAGCCACAGCTTCTCTGGGCAACCTGTGCAGTGTCTCTCCACTCTCATACTGAAGGACTTCACAGTATCTAATCTAAATCTACCCTCTTTCAGCTTAAAGCTATACCCCTTGTCCTAAGCAAGGTAACTGGTGATTATAGTCTCATTTTCAGTAAAGACCATTAGCGTTTTAAGAACAGTCTTAGTACTTGCTCTCTGTGCCTCATTTTAAGAGATAACTGAACACCTGAAATAAAAACAATGGAAAGCATATTCATAGCTGAAAGTTTGCCTGTTTAAATGCAACATAAACCTAGGCCTCAGGTTTTGCATTTGTGACTCAGGCAAAGAAACAGTACAAAAGAAATGTCCCCAAAGGCTCATTAACAGCTACACAAACAGGTATTTCCTGCATACCAACATCAGAAGGTTTTACTACAAAGTCCAGGACAGAGCAAATCAGTTCTCTGGCTAGGTTTGGAGGCAAAACCTTACCACAGCTTTGCAGTATCAGCAGCTTACAAAGTGCTGGTGAGGAGGACAGGGTTGTCAGAGCTGTCTGAGAACCTGGAAAAAGAAATTTGCACTTTGAGCTTTGGCTGAGACGTACAAGAGAGTTATCTGAAGAAAGAGGAGGAAAAATTCATCTTCAGCACTTATGGTCTATATTCATGTAACATTTTTATAAACAACAGAGGTTGAAGTTTCTTCACAAAACCTTATGGCAGTGACTTCAGCGTTTTTTAGTTGGTATGAACTGAGCTATGATTGCAAATTAGTAATGGCATCAGCCATTACAGGAAAGTTTTCTACTGCTTATGCACATGGTTTTTAGTTTGTTCATGATGAAATGCCTGATATAAAATGACATAGAAAGAACAGATTAAAAAATATTTTCTTATAGAAGCAGTTACTCTTTCTGTAAGTGTTCACACTTCTTAGAAAACAACAAAATCACTATATGGGGAAAAAAAAAAACCCAAACCAAGTATTATTCATATAGTGTGCTGGTTGTAAAATCAAGTTAAATAACACTCTGCAAGACTGATTCATTGTTAGAATTATAAGCTTGGAAGGGCAAGTCTATTGCTAGTAAAATACTAATTTTTTTTCTCTCAATTAAGAAAGCATTGGCTCAATTAAGAAAGCTTGGCTTAAAGAGTATGTTTTTAACCACCAATGACTCATGGTATCAAAATATTTCTCATGTAGTTCATTATTGCACAGCTGAAAAGGAAATAATTAATTGCTTCCTCCTGATTATTTTCAATGCAGCAATGGAACCATAGCAAGTATGCTAGCAAACATAAGAAGTGTAATACAACCTGATGATTGACTGCACTTCCATTCCCAGTTACTTTTTGCTTAAGGAAAGGCTTGGTTGGCTGAAATTGGTAAGTTTTGTAGCAGAGGACTGACACTTTCAAGTGACTAAGTACAATCTTCCTTCCTCCCAGCTCCATGTACTAAAGATTTATTAGGTTAATATGAAATTAGCACAACGCTATACACCAAAATGTGAATTGCCTACATTCACAAGGTGAAGGATACATCAGGGCAAGGAATGAACAATGAATGCATAACTTAGTTTACTGTCGTAGACAACTCAAACGTTAAGAGTAAAGACATAATCTTTCATGCATTCAAGTGTTTTTCCCTGCATTTCCAACAGCATCAGTACTCAGAGGTCTTTGTCTCACTATCCCTACACTGAGTGCTTCAAAAGCAGGTGAAAACCACAATTGGTGGAAGTGAGATAATGGGTAGAATTGTCCATAGGAACATAACATTGCAGCAAAACATATCAAGACACATTTTCAGTTCCAGAATGACACTTACAGCCAAGATGAAGAGGAAAACCAAGCCCATGATAAAACTGATAATCAGGATTCAAGACTGAAATATATGAAAACCTAAGTGTTTCCAATTCGGACCAAACCCGTGGAATGAACAGAGAAGCTCATTTCCTGCACTTCAATGAAGCTGTCATTTTATCACGCAAAAAGCTTGTGTTTCTCTGGGATGTCTGTATGTGGGTGCATGCATGTTGTATTTGCATGTTTACTCTCCAAAATGCCCACTGAAACAAGACTGTAGTCTTATCATAATGCAGAATTGCCTAGTGATTTAAATGTCCTATTTTTCCAGGCAGACGTAACAGACAGGAGGCAAAATTATAGAGGAAAGATTCTGCTAAAATTCAATGTTATATGATCTAAATATCCAGAAACATAGTCATACAACATTGTAAAAGCCTGTCAAACTAACTTAAAAAGGGCTTGTTAAAAAGAGTATTGGATCATGTTGTGTGTTGTTGCTTTATACCACAAAATAAACACCTTTATGCTAGTACGCTCTGCATTTACAAAGCTTATGCTGATGTTACAAAATGTTGTGCTGTAGAATTGAGAGAATTTTTAAATAAGACAAAACAGCCCCAACCTCAAGACAAACAAAAAAAGTTGCCATCATAGCTGATGCAGCTGCATAGAGAAAATTAACATACAGAATATGAAAAGCAGTAGAATATTTGTTTCTAGCACCAGATAATAGGGGTCTAGAAGGGACACTGGGAATCTTTCTGTCCAGAAATTGGTATTTTTGTCTAATTGCTTTCCAAACTGGGCCATGTTTAGAGAAGAATTCTATGCTCCAAAAGTAAACTCATTTCAATACATCATTATATTATGTTGCAAGCAACAAAGATGTTCCACCAGTACTTCCCCTCCTCAGTGGTAGTTAAGCATTAATTTGTTCGCTGAAAACTAGTGTTTACCTTTAGCACATGGAAGTAAAACTGTGTGACTCCCGCCTTCAGGATCACTTACTTCTTTTGACCAGAAGGGGAAGCTAACGCTATGTATTTTCATCACGCAGCTTGGATGTATTCTGAACACAAAAGAATTCAGTATTACTTCATCAACATAGTAAATCTACCCTGTTCGGCCATGGCAGACTTTTAACAACCCGGGGAACTTAAACACGTTGAACATCTATTCTGAGTGCATTCAGTAGGCTTCAGAATATAAAATATAAAAATCACATCTCTGCCAGCATGAATTCCCTCTCAGTTTTGTTTTGGAGAGTTACTCGCAGAAGACTAGCAGCGAGTGGTTATAACCCTATTTAGGAGTCCTTCACGGTGAGTTTTTTACCTTCCAGCAGAATTTTGCTGTTGCCTTCTTTACGGTTGCTGCAGTAAGTCAGGGATCTCTATGTAACATAGGAATGTCATCTTCATACCCACGTAAACCAGAAATGAAATACAAGGCAGATATTTTAACCAGTAGTTCTGTTTCTGTGTTAAGACACCTTTCAGAGTATCAGTGTGAGGCACAAACTATAAACTTTATATGACCTTCCTGCACAGGTCAGTGTTAAAGGACTTGATGTTTTATTGTTGAGAATGAATATATATCTGTAGTATTCACCACAGATGGCTCATGGTCATCAGCATCCTTCATCCTTTTCAGACCAGATTTAACTACCTGTCTGATGCTCTGCAATTTCAGTAGAGGAGACAGACTGAACAACTGAACTTTTTCCTCATCAACTATTTTATTTTAAAATATTTTAAAGCATTAAAAAAATGGCTATTTGAGTAAAGCTAAACTATCAGCCTTTCTTACAGTGCTGTGGAAACAAACACCAGCAGTCAGATGTCAAAAGCTGTAGCTAGTTCTTTCCAAATGTTCTGGTTTTGTATCTATGTATGTATCCCTAACTAGGTCTAGACTCAGACTTTCTGCTTGTTTCTGCTAGTGGCTATACCAATGTCCAGAAGTGCTCCAGATCTAAACTCTGTGCTCAGCCAGAGGCTGACTATTCAAATTGTCAATGGATGAAACATTAGAAAATTAACACAGGAACACCCACATACAATGTTTTGTTACATATATAATATATATGTATATATGCGCACCATTACTTGCCCTTGTTTGCTGCTTGTTCCAGGAGAATATATTCCTAGTGCTATTTCCTTCTCATGTAATAAGACTGATACTAGAACACAGTAAACAGGGTGCTGAGTACTTCAGTGAGGATGACAGTCACCAATAGTGGAGGTCTCAGAGACCCATTAGATCTTAAAAATCACCTAAAGGGATGAGATAAGCACAAATTGATAGTGTTGCATTAAAAGTATTCAGGAAGACCTCCTTCATTGGAGAGTCTCTTCACCCTCACCATCCCCTTCCGCTGCTGAGTTCTTGTACCTGTTTATTCTGAAAAAGATGGAACGAGTGAAGACTCAAAGGATTAAAACAGCAGAATTATTTGGGGAATAAGAAATTTCTTGAAGGGATCTTGATTTTGTCTTTAAAAAAGCTTCTAATATTTTATACCAAATACTTGGCTATAAAGACCTTTTGGTTAAAGAGCAACATCTTAAGCAAAAAAAAAAAAAAAAAAAAGAAAAAGAAAAACCTTCCAACCAAATGAGAAAATCAGAGATCAAGGAGATACAACCAGAACTCTCAGGTCTTAAGCCACATTTCAGAATCACATCAATGACATTTCACCTCTTCTGTGTTTCTATTCAACTGAAGGAAAAGTAAGTAGTCATTCAAATCCTCATTTCGGCTGCTGTTCTGGAAAAACAGCATTTCATGAGTTAAAGCCTCATGACCTGTCCATCTAATTGTGGAAAGCATAAAATTTGTGATGTCATCTCCTTAGAGTGAATCCATTCTTGTAACTAAGCCCATGACAAGAATAAAAATGGCATCAACAATCTGTTTTAATGACACTGTTTGTATCATTTCCAATTACAATAGTAACATTTCTCCACAGTCATTAGTATCCTGCCATTATAGCTGTCACTGCTTCTCCAGTCTTGCTGCTCTGACAGCAAAGAGAAACTGGGTAGGTTCCTGTTAGGAATATTGCTAAGCTTCAGGAAGAGCTCTTTTCCAGATGGTCTTGTATGAGGCATTCATACTCCAGCCATTCCCAATGAAGGTTAAATGCTATTAGCAGAACACGCTTCAGCAGAAAGTGAGGTTTGTTCCTAGGATAGCTGTGCAAACCACTAAATTTTTTAGCTTTAATTCATCTTCACTTTAACTACACAGGCATATGGAACAAGGAGGAGGGGAAAAATACTCGTCTGTTTCGTATTACATCAGTATGTCTCAATAGGAATGAAAATGTGCTCAAGTGACAAAAGGATCCTTAACATCAGCATCTCTGACAGCTTTCAGTTCCTAAATGTTCAGACCAAGCCCTAAACACTCAGTCACAGCACACAGCAGGAAAGCATCCAAGAAAGCATAGAGAACACCTGTGCTATTCCCAACATACCTTTTTCTAACCTGTCATTGACAATCTCCAATGACTAATTCTCCAAAACCCACCCAGATAACTTGTTACAGGGTTTTACTACCTTTACTGATAGAAATTTCTCCTCCCTGCCTCCAGTATTAAGCTAAATTTTATTCTCTGCAATTTACGCCTGCTCTTTCTTGCTCTAGTCCCCCTGAGATAAAGACAAGGGATTGAACTCTCCCTCCTCAGTGTAGCTTTCTATGCACATTTCAATACCTTCAGGTTTGCTATAAAAAATGTGAGTAAAGGACAAATAGGTCAACTAGAACCAGTAAGGACAATCTTTCCTATTTAGTCTTTATATGCACACAGTTGTTAATTCTTATTGCAGAGCTGAATATCACATTTGTCCCTACTAAATAGCAAGATATTTTTTCAGCTACCAAGTTACCCATCTCAGTACTTCAAGGGCTTTTGGGATAAATGCAAGTAGAAGGAAAGCTGGCCTTAATTTCTCTCCTTGCTCATCTTTGCTAAAACTAACTGAACAACAGAAAAATCCTCTCCTTCACCCCCAACTGCCCTGAAAAAAACCCCAACAACCAACCACAAAGCTTTTCTCCCTTCACCTCTGCCCGAATTTCTACCTGGTTTTAGTATTAGAAATTGTCCACATTTTTTTCCCTAGAAATCTGTGGGACATATGTTTTGTCATCTTCAGATCAGAGTAGCTAGAGAAACATGCAAAACTTCACCAGTCAGCCACATTGTTCTGTAGGACAGTGACATGCCATCAGCCTATGTAAAATTAACAGGGAAGACCACAGATAACTGCGCGTTTAAACAGCTGAATCAGGTTTGGTTTTGTTAACATAGTATTAAATGCCAAGACAGATGGTAGAAAAAGCTCCTTAACCATAAAAGACAAAATCTCCTCTCTCTTCCTTTAAGAGCAGAGGCCACTGACCAGAACCTTCAAAGACTTCCAATTAAGTACAACCCTCATCTGATACTCCTTAGCAAGCGGAACAGAACTATATCTAGAGGGGGAAGAAATAAATAATAATTAAAAGCTCAAACCTCATTTATATGTCACAAATCCATTCCTCTGACCTTTCCAGTTAATTTTAACTCATATTTATTCACCATTATATTTTAGAACAAAACATTTCATAAATAACAATAGCAATACAGTGAACACAGTGACTTCTGATAGGCAGTTTCCTCCCTTGATTTTCACACCATGCACATGAACACTCCCAGATTACCTAATGATGACTGCAGCATCTCAGACAACAGGGCAGCATGTATTTTAGCAAAGGTTATTTCTGAAAAACTTATGGTCAGACTTTCTGGAAGCAGGCTACAAGTACAGACCTAATCCCAGTTATCTGGCCACATATTTTCTTCTTAATTCATATATCCTAAATAACAAAGACCATATTTTAAACTCTGAAACAGAGTCAAAGAAAAGGCAAGAACAGAAAAAGTTTGATCCAAGGAAGCAACCTTTGCTGATTAGCTTAATTGATCTTTTTTGGAGACTAATCTGGACATTCCCCATGATCAGTTTCCAGGGGATATAAAATTCAAGATTTTGGTTCGATTATGCATGTAAGAGTCCTGCAATTAGGCCAGCTTTTTCCTTCCCCAAGAAAAGGCTTCTTTCTCACGAGAGCCTTATGAAAGCCTTATGAGATGATGAATACATCAGGATTCCCAGGAAAATACAATGGAGCCTGTTGTTGTTTAAACCCAGACACACAGCTCGTTCACTCACTCAACCCCCCCTTTCTTGCCCTCCCCCTCCTCACAGAGGGATGGGGAGGAGAATCAAAAGAGTGCAACTTCCACAGGTTGAGATAAGAACAGTTTAGTAACTAAGGTACAACACAAATCTCTACTGCTACCAACAATAATAATAATGATAAAGGAAATAACAAGGGAAGAGAATACAGCACTTCACCAACACCGACAGATAACTCACCCCACCCCACCAAGCACCGACCGATACCTCCTCCAACCCCCCAGAGCACTAGCCCTTCCCGGTAACTCTCAGTTACATCCTGAGCATGACGTGCTGTGGTATGGAATATCTCTTTGGCTAGTTTGGGTCAGGTGCTTCCTTCCGGCCTCCTCTCCTCCCTGGCAGAGCATGAGACTCAGAAAGTCCTTGGTCAGACCAAACATTTGAGCAGTAACTAAAAACATTGCTCTTATCAGTTCTGTTCCCAGGCCGAAAGTAAAAAACACAGTGCTTGCACCAGCTACTAAGGAGAAGAAGAAATGACTGCTACTGCTAAACCCAGGACAGAGCCCCATTTCTAGTAGGGTGTCAATCACTAAAGGCAAGTGCAAGAGACAACATTTTGCATAAAATAAATACATACATACAAAACTGTAAACAAAAAACCATTTGGCTAGGCACTCATCCTACTAAAAAGGCTTGGAAACCACAGACTGGAAATGCTGTTGCAAATACATCTCAGAATTGCACTTAAGAAGTGAAGTCATCATTTCACTTTACTCAGCTGTCCACTTGACAGTTTTAAAGTACTGGTGTGGTCTGAAGTAGACTACAGCACCCTACTAGAAGAGGTGTAAGCAAACTGGATCCCAGAGGAAAATTTCACCAAGTACACGTAAAAGTGAAGAAAAGCAAAGAGTTTTAAAAATGAGGGTTTTGACAATGGGAGAAGTAGAAAAGTAGGGGCAGGAGTGGGAGCATACCTTCCTTCAAGCATAAGGTGTTCTGATGACAACAGTGAATGGTTTGCTGCATCACCACCAAAAGCAGACTAAGAAGTAATCGGTTTCTTCTGTAGAAAGGGAAATTTAAGCCAAATTGTAGAAGAAACATTCTAGCTACAAAGGTGATTAAGAACTGTAGCAGGGTACATAGGGCACTGCAAAATACCTTCCATCTGAATTTTACTTAATCCCTACACAAAATCCTTCTGTCCATACCATAGCAATCATACAACCCCTGAAAGCAAGCATGAGGCAGCCAGCCCATCACGATTGGGATTTACTGCACTTCTGAATATCCGTGACATGTATGAGGCTTAACTATGCTTCAGATGCAGCACTCCTGAAAGAATTTCTCTCAAATCTCTATGCACCCAAAGCGTTGTTTTGGAGTTTTAAAATGTTTTGCCTCCCTTCATAGCCCTCAGGCTTTTAGGCTGATCCTTTTAGAAGCTGAAATTCCTACTTCCTCTGAAGAAAACAGTAGCTGTTCCACTGTGAGATCTCCCCATCTTGCTGGGCCAGCTTTAGCCAGAGGGAAACCACATAGAGTGAGTCCCTTCAGATTTTTCCTTCTCGTCACTTAAGATCTACAGAGGCAGAATTCGTTTGGGGGAGGTGCCAGGGAAGGAAATGAAGCAGATCTCTGAGCTCCTCCTTCCCAAATATTAGGACTGTACTTCTTCTTCACCTCTTTTCATCTGCTTTCCGGAGGGGGAAGGACCCAACAAACCCAACAAAACACACACGAGATCATTACTGAAGCACATTTGATGAGACAAAATCAAGTGATGTGCCTAAGTTCTGTCCAGTCATTAACATTGTGTATTTCCATGTCAATATTAATTCCAACCTAGCCTGTGTTTGATTTTAAACACTGTGCGTGTTTCATTTTGTCCAACACCACAGTCTCTCAACTTTAGTTTCTTAACACTTAGTCCATTATCACTTTGAGAGGTGCTACAGTATATCTGCAGAGTTTAAGCACCTATGGAGCAAAACAACTGCAGGACTATATGAAGACATGGGCCCTGTGCAACTGTTGTGCCAGTTAGTAGCTACTGTGTACTATAAAAATGGGACTGAGCTCCATTTCTCAGGTACTCTACTATTCTGAGTCAGAGAAAACACCTACACAGCTCACAATAGATGCTGCTAGAGAACAGCAACAAGCACAGACAGCTCCTACAAACAGCACTGAACCATTTGGTTATTATCCTCATACCCATGCTCCTTAGAAAAGTGACTAAAGGGTGCAACTGCCACACACATGAAACCTATATTGAGCAAAGTAAGTTACTGTTTTCTACTCTCACTTGTGCCTTAAAAATAAGGTCTTAGAGAATTTGGTTTCTCTAAAGAATGGGAATTTGAAGTTTAATTCTAGTCACAGAATTTGTACTTTAATAGTGAACCGGCATTACCAGGTTAACCATGTCAAATTTGCAGTCTGGATGCTACACTGCCAACAATCCACAAACAATAAACAGGATACTTAAAAACAAAAGAAAACAACAAACCCCTCAACACAATGGTTTACTTTTCCAGGAATACCTACTCATGGCAACACATTAACTTGTACTCTACTTTCTTTCATTAACCAGCCCTTTTACTGTGCTTTCAAAAACTTATCTAAGAGGTCAGAGGAAGAAAGGTTTTGGAGAGATGAAGCAAATTACAAGGAATGAGAGGTAGGAACTTCACACGGAGCATTCTGATTTTGCATTTAAAAAACCCAAACCAGACACAGAATATAATACATAGATTTTTATAATGAAATTATGGAATTTGAGAGTGCCTAATTATTATACATGCCTAAAAAGGATGTCATCAGTCTGTTGTATTACCTGATATTCTTCTTAAGAAAATTATCTCAGCTTTTACTGATACAGTAGCCAGAGCTTAAAAGTATGTGGTATTCCATCTCTGACAACTACATCTTCAATGATGTACACTACCTCTCTAGCTTTTACTACTATCAGAAACTTCAGATGATCAGAGAAACCCCAACCTTGCTTTTAGTGGTGCAGGTCCAGCCCTGATCCTGTGTAAATACTAACCTTCACACATGCAGGCTTTCACCCACAACTGCCATTTGTCGAATATTCGTTTCTCAGATTGATTTTACGGAAAGACTCAAATGTGTAAGACAGCATCTGGTACCTATTCATTTATCCAGCATGTGGAAGCTTTACAACCACATTTTCCAAACTTGCGTGGCACTGAAAGGTTTCTAAATGGAGATGACTAAGTGTTATTTGGATGAGGCTTTCAGGTACACTCAAGTCCCCTACAAGAGCTGCTTCCTGTTTATGTGACAGGCATGTCACATTTTTCAGGCATCCCATATACAGTTGTAGAAATAACGAATTTTGACTGCCCTATTGAATACATCACCTGTGTGAGGTCATGGTAATTTCCAATGCAAAGAGACATGCAATGTTTTTCAAAACACAAGGGTGACCAGAGCATGGAGAAAAACAAGGGGAAGGCCACATATTCTGCATATGCTTTCAGCCTCCTTATTATTGAATGAAAAACAGCAAAAGCACTCAGACAACTCTGAACAAACACTGAAAGTAAACACCACACACAGTGACATCACTGATTCTGCAATCAAATGATCCTTCTTCTCCCCCCTTCACCCCCCCTCAGTCCAACATGATACTCACATGCCTCCATGCATGTTCGGCTGTGAAGTTCCATGTGTGACCAGCATGTCTGGGATTGTTCAATGTCCCAGCACAACTATATCCCAGTCACCCACCCACCCACAGCTGCTGACATAAACAAGAACATTTCCCATACTTTTTCAAGTGACACTAAGAAAACCCAGCTGTGAACACACTCCCTTGGTACTTCTTCAACCATCTACTCTTCCTGTACCTGTTTTTCACCAGCTTAGCTTCCCAGCTACATTTGTGTCACCACTGCTGCTCCTCTCGCTCCTCCATGACAAGGCAGTTGCTGACACAGTGCTGGCTTGAGCTTATTTCTCTTAGGGTGACTGGGCCAGAGAAGGGAGAGAAATTAAGACTAAGAACAGCTTTCAATTCCTCTCCCTAAATAATTGTGTTATAAAGCAACACCATACCCATGTCCAATTGATAGTGGGGTGTGTATGTTGGGGAGAAATATCAGAGGCCATTACACTAGAAAGAAGATCAGAAAAAAAAAATAAAATATAATTTACCAACTTCCATGAAGCCTCCCTTGCCACTGTATGCACACCTTTTTTGCTCTGCTTCTGTTCACTACTCACAATACAGATTAATCTTGGGCTTGTGTGTTGCTAATAGACCTCATGAGCCAGAATTGGTAGACGCTTTCTCAAAGTATGCTCTGCTGAATGTGGCTTCTCAAATTCGAGGTTCCTACCTCAAGGTAACTTGTTAAATTGTCACATGTGCCCATGCTAACATTAAAAGATCTTCTAGGAACCATTTTGAAGACTATATACTTCTATAGAGTTTCATATTTTATTATTTTGATAAGAATGCGAATAGCTGCTTTGTATCAATGTAAGCCACCAAATTCAAACTGAGCCCTATTGTTACATCTGTTCAAACCTGCTTCTGGAAATCACAGGAACACTCAGGGAAATTACTTGATTCTTGAAAGACCAAAAGCAATAGAGACTGGTTACAATGTCCAGAAGGTACTCTGAATTAGCAGCAAATTCATCATTACCAGTAGTGGTACAAAGGCAGAGTAAAAGCTACCCCATGAAAGAGTATATACAAAGTTACTCTCCTGGCACAAGATAAAAATCCAGCTCCTGGAACGGTAAGTCTTCAGAGCATGCAGATCAAAGTAGCTTCTTTCTGTACTCCTTTAGAAAACAGCATGGACCAGATCCAAAAGACACAGAGACCAACCCGTATTTGAGAGGTTTGCAAAGTTTGTTTGTGGTCAAACCACTGCCAAACTCAGGTTCAAAACAGAGCTATGCTTGGATCCAGTTTTTAAATACTGCTGTTGCCAGAACTATGGCTTATGGTGATTTTGACTTGAAGAGGCTGGTCCACAAGCTTGAAGAAATATCTGATGGGGCAAAAGCCCTCTTCCACTCGTCACACATATGTGTGAAAATGCTCAGGATTACCAGCCTCAAAAGTATCAACAGAACACAGAAGTGAAAGTCCCAGAGGTGAGACAGACTGCTCTCCTACCAAAAACCAGTGCTCTGGGGAAATAGCAAGTCTTACCACAGCACTACACACATCGAGTCTCATCCTGCTGCTTGTACTAAGTTTGACTCAGTAATAAACAAAAAACCAAGAAGTACAAAGTTGTAATATAAGGAAGGGTACAGGAAGGGAAAGTTAGGCACACCATTTCTCTTTCACAGAATAGTTACGGTTGGAAATGGCCTTAAGATCACCAAGTTCCAGCCCCTCTGCAATGAAAAGGGATACTTCACACTAAACCACGTCACTCCAAGGCTCTGTCCAACCTGGCCTTGAACTCCAAGGATGGAGTTCAATGTTCCAAGGAACTCCAAGGATGGAGCATTCACAGCTTCCCTGAGCAACCCATTCCATTCACCTTCAAAGGGGTCACCAAGAGCAGTTAGTTCACAACGATGGGTTTGCACACACTGGATTCATCTGTATCACTCAATAAATGGGCCAGAGACTGGGTTTTGTCCCTGAGGCTGCGGCCCATCATGACTCCCAACCCCACTGCCTCTCATGAAGCCACATCCAAGGCTTTTGCTGGGAATGCTCTCTACCCTGAGCTATCCTTGGATCATGCCTAGATACTGTTTGGCATAGGCTAAAATCAGGCTGAGGTGTGCACCTGGGACAGTGCACACCTGCCCTGATCTGTGCCCTGGCTCCATTCAGTTTCCCATTGCATATGGAGCTTGTGAGGAAAAGCCTATAGCTGAGGTGTGAGTTCTTGGAAGCATAAATCTAACTGGATGCCTTGTCCCAAAAAATAACAAAGATTCCCAGAGGACAGGGCATGCCTCACAGTCTCATCAACAATACATCTCTGCTACTATCAAGACACTGAATGCTTGCATAAGAATTAACTGGGTAACCATCTCTGTGTACCTTCAGTTCCTTTGAAAAGCTTCTGACAAGTCTCGAAGGGAGCAAACCACATTTCCCAGCTTCAGTTGCTTTGGGCAGAGTGCAAAGAGTAAGAGCAGGGCAAAGCAGTGGGAGGAAAGCAGAATTCCTCTGTGAAGACTCACCAGGGAGCTCTGCCCAAGGCATTCACAACCCTGGTCTCCAACGGCTCCCAGCTCATTTCTTGCATAACGTTTTGTTGAGGCTTTCCAGGAGCAAAGATATTTTGAGAGATAATCATTAAAAGGCAATTAGCAGCATGGATCCATCCGTAACGTGCAGCCAAACTTTGATGGATAGGGTGAACAGGTCTTGTCCAAACAGGACATCTGTTGATGCTCCCCTTGATCACCCGCAGCCTTTTTGCCTGTACAGACATAAAATTAAGTGTCAATAGGAACTCTCACTCTGATGAATTTCCTATGTGAGTTCCCAATACAAGGGAGGAGGATCAAGGAGATGGGAGGGTTCCGCTTTCCAATGGCCCAACTTCCAACCTCCAAACAGCAGATCCTAACATGCTGAGCACGTTGTTTGTGCCTTGTGTTATAACCTCGTGCCCTGGTTGGCATCCAGCAATGGGTTCCTGATCTTCTAGGCTAGACCCACCTCATGGCACAGTCCGGTGACAGCAGAGCAGAAAGATACAGCCACCAAGAACAGACTTAGCAATGGCTGATCCAAACCCCTTGAATATCAGCAGGGAAACTGGGACGGGAGCACCCTGAACACCAGCAGTGCCCCAAACCCTGCATCCCCTTCACCATCTGCATCCCTGGAGAGGGGCAGATCTCATCAGCACTGTCTCTCCCCAGATTGCCCCATGATTTTGCTCCATCTCTATTATGTCACCAGCCCTGTGCATTCAGCAGGCCCACAACTCCTCCCAGAGGGCACCAGCACCATTTGGCATGGGTCTGACTCCTTGGAGGAGCCCAGGCCAGGCAGCCCCATTGCTGCTCCCCACAGGGAGTGGTGCAGGAAGGTTTGGAACTGTTTGTATTCCCAAGAACATTTCCTTCTAGAGAAAAGAAACAAAACCCCAAATAAACCAACAATGGCTTAATGCTGCACTCGGAGCTGAACCACGCCAGACGGATGCCAGCTCTAACGGCCCTATGTGCCCAGGCCAGGTTGCACACACACAGCATTGAAAGCCTCCAGCATTCTTCTGGTGAGGACTCAGGCTGTGTTTCCCCTATCAGCTTTGGGAATCAGCGATGCTCTGTGTCTCTATGTCAATTCAGCAGAAACCCTCTGTTCTCTGTGACAGTTCTTGCTCCCTTTCCTGACTCAGTAACAGCCCAACACATGGTGCTGCTCCCCCGCCCCGAGCTGTCCCTGTCCTGCCCATTCCTTGAAACCATCAAGTGTCTTTCCCAGATCAAGAGCCAAGATCCTACATTTCTTAGCGTTTAGTAATCAGCATGTGATGGCATCAGGGTAGGATTTCAGCAACTGCAAATAGTAACACCTCCAAAATCCATCTTGGTGCAAACAATCCAAATAGACAGACCAGGATACTTCAATAGAACAAAAGCTACATTCGAACACAGAAACATCCCTGGTGGGTGAGGGAGGTCCTGGCTTTTAAAAGCTATCATTCCCAGGGAATCCCAACACTGCCAACAGGCAGCCTGTGGGGTTAGAAACATTTCTTCCATCCCATGCCGGGTTTGGAAAGAGAAGAGGAAAGAGGGAAGAGCCACACTCTTGGCTCTGGGAATCTGAATCTCTCAGCCTCACACAAGCAGGTGGTGAGGTCACTTTCCCCCGCTCTTGAAGACTTTTCCAGCCTGTGCTTGGATATCCCTGATGGCTTTTGAACTAAGGGACAGTTGCTGTGAGGTTTGCTGGGGTTCATGGAGTCCCACCGGCTGCTTCAGCCTCACCCTTCTCCCCAGCATCTAGAAAGTGGAATCCATCTAGAAACCCCGAATCCTCATGCCGAACACCGCCACAGCCAGCTGCCAACAGCTTCACTGCTTCCCATGAGCTCCTGTTCCATTCCCAGCCCTTCCTGCACTCCCAGCATCCTAGGAGGACGTGAATGTGGAAAAAGGGTGCTATGAAGGTATAGCCAGCCTGAGAGCAGAGGGCTCTGTTTGGTGAAGATGTTGTGAGTAAAACATGAGTGAATTTGGAATCCCACTGCCTCACTCCTCAGCTTGGCTCTGGTTTGCTCTTTGCCCCATTGCCTACAGTCTGTGACAATCGATTTTGTCCACCCAGCATCCTCCTACCTGCTGGTCCTGTGTCCTCTGTGCCTGCCACCCCAGGGAGCCACCACCTCTCCTCTCCTGGAACAAGTCCTGTGGGAATCTCATCACTGCTGTATCTCCACCTTCATCTTCACTCCTTCCCTGCTTGTTCCAACTCGGAGGCTCTCCAGCACCGTTTCCCCTGGAGAAAACAAGATTTGACCACCTCTGTGTTCAAAGCTTTGCTCAACACCTGGGGAAGGCTCGGGGGAGCCTACAAGACAGCAGCTATGTCATAGGTTTGTACCTTTTAAGGCCAGGACAGATCACTTCATCCTCCAGCTGGGCCTGGAAGGACATCATTCACACAGGGACCAGCACACTGGAGCCCTCCACCCCAGGGGGTAGCAAGGGAGATTTGGGAGCATTTCTTTGGCTATAAAATGCAGCAGGCAAGGATCCAAGGGCTTTTTGCCTCTCTAAAAAGCTTCCGCACCCACTACTCTCATCCCACAGCACCAAGGATGTGCTGTGTAACACAGCCATGAGTGCAGACGGCAAACCAGAGCATGTCAGGGCACTGCAGAGGCAGCTCCAGTGCTCTCCGCAGCCCTACCATCACCCCAAGCCTCCACTTCAAAACAGAAGGTAGATAAGATATTGCCCGCTAATGGTTTTCCATATAAATATTAAGACCTTCCCTCTCAACCAGTTTACTCTGTCCACTGACCCCCTCGCCAGGGTCACAAGGAATGGGAAACTGTGGGAGGTCCCCAGGTTTTATAAATGAGAGGGTTTCTCTGCATAGACACATACCGTGAGGCACCCAGGAGCCAAAGACGCTGATTAATGGTACCAAGAAGGTTTGTTGTAGGGGAGCAGCATCAGAGCAGTGCTGGGGAGGGATTACCACAAGGTTTAGCAGTTCAGGTGGATTAAGGGTGATCTATCAGTTGTTTCCAACATTTGTCGTGGGTCTCCACCAAAAAAAAGCACCTAAAAATGTGCAAGAGCTAAAAATTGTTTAGAATGGGAACAGGAGATAAACCCACAGTTGTTACCTTTAGGTTTGATGAAGTTGAGATTTGAATGTGCATTCAGGTACCTGCTACGGGCTGATGGGTGGAGGCACACTTGGCCTGAGAAGTGGGTGAGATGGAGGAAACGTGCCACCTCCTTGACTCCAGCACATGCATAGAATCATAGAACCACAGACTGGTTTGGGTTGGAAGGGAACTTAAACATCCAGCTTCAACCCCTGCCACGGGCAGGGACCCCTTCCACTGGAGCAGCTTGCTCCAAGCCCCTGTGTCCAACCTGG
>JBCJKH010014965.1:0-16513 GCA_039877255.1 Loriculus beryllinus | reverse complement strand
AGATTCATGTGAGGTATTTATAACAGCAAATACCATTGTTTTTGCAAGTCTTTTTATAACTGATAGAACACCAGTGCATGAACACAGGCAAGAATAAATGAAATGCACATCCTTACAAGATTCTGTATAATTCAGTAAAAGCATCTTCGGTTTTGTGTTGGCTTTTTTTTCAGGTATTTCATAAAATTTGCTGCAAGAAGTGTTGGGGAAAAGAAGAGGATGAATTCTCATGGGATTAATGTCAGCACACAGGAAGATCTTGCAAGGACTATAAAAATTTCAAAGCCGGCCGATTAAATTGCTCTTAAGTTTTAAATTGCTTGACTAGAATAGTATGATAACTCTAAAACTGGTAGGTTCGACATACTAAAGATCATCAACAAACATCACAACCTCTCCTGAAGTATTAATCCACAATCTTCTTCACTTTATTTATTGAAGCCTAGCACTCAAATCCAAGGCAACTGCTATGGCAGTACTCTATTATTGCTGACATAACTCAAACAGTACATGTGAAGATGAAGAAAGCATTGACAGTAAGAGGAAATTAGTTTGAGCTTTCAAGCAGGTAACAGCTGACTACACCCTACTTGTGCAGAACATCATAAAACTAATATTCTGTCTTAAGGATAGTAATAAAGGTTGATGAAACTGCTGCTTAACTTGAAGTATAGCAACAAGTAACCATAGGGCAGCAAATGTGACTGTGCTGTGCAACAGCTCACTGTTACCATAGGATACTTGTGAGATTCTTTAGGAAAGGCAGTTTTATGGGAATTACACTCCGTAGTAGAAAAAAAAATAAACCAAACCCAAAACTATTCCTTTGACATAGGGAAGCAGTTTCAGTTCCTATTGCTGGTTTACATTCCTGAATCCGTCCTCAAAAGAAGATATGGAGGTTAACACTTCATGTAGTCTGATGCCTGCAGCTTTCAATGTAAATGGCCACTTCTCTTGGTAGCTGAAGGCACACAGCTTAGAATTCAAATTATTGAGAAAATTAGAAGCTTTTCAGAAGAAAACTATAATTATGGTATGATTTAGTACAAATTCATTCTTGAATTTAAAAAAAATAAAAACAAAACCAAAAAAAATTGAAAGGTTTGAAATGCTCATTCAAAATATAAATTTAGAACACAAAATATTTAAAAGCCTTTATAAACATAGCTGCATATTTTCCCCTCATGAGAATATTCAGTGCCCCTCCTGTAGGCACATTATGCACTTCCAAATGAGACTTATCAAATCTACTTGCTAAAAACAAACACCACACAAAACCTGCAGTAACTGAAAAAATATCAAAAAGTTGGCAATCCTCAACTACAGAAGTTGGACAGGTAAGTGAAAACTGCCTTCTGTGCCTGCAAGAAAGCCCATTTAGAGAACATGTGGCTTTACTTCATCTACACATCAACAGGAAATTCTTAATCCTGAGGCCAGCTAAGAGCTCAACCTGGTAAAATATTACATTCTACTATTCATATTCATGTCAAATAGGACACTTTATAAAGAGATCAAAGTTGTATCAGATGGAGAGTTCCAATTAAGAATACCTGGTTCTGGAAACACAATAAACAAGTTTATTTTGCACTTTAAAGCATCAAATGACAGACAGAAGCAAATGCATTCAACTTAAAATCATTTTTTAGAGTAGGTAAGCAGCTAGAACCATACAGTCTGCATTGCATTTTTAAAAACTTCTCTCCATAACATAGATGTTTCAATGGAACAAAACAAGTAAAGCAACAGAGAATAAATTAAGAATAAAATTGGGTTAATAGATACAGTCAGCACGGTTCAACCAATAGCTACAATCTCAGTACACTTTCAGGGGCTATTATCCTCACTTCAGCATTCTTTTTATTGTTTTAGACCATCTGCAAAGCATGAACACTTGGATGTATACTATTCTCTTCCATCACAGATTTTGTTTGCACTTAAACATTGCCACAGTTCAAAAGATACGGCCCCCTCTATCTACTGTAGATCAAAAAGGTTGCCTTACAGATGGGCTCCTCCCTGTAAAGGAAACACAGTAACTGTAATTTACTTTTTCTGTCCTGATTATACAGTCTTCTTCCCTTTACTAGCCGTGGGTTTTCAACACAGACACTGCTCATTCCTATGGTTATCTGTAGGATTCCTTGTGCTCCTTCGGCTTTGAAAGGCAAACTAGAGAATACTGGAACATTTACCAGGATACAGAGAAATAAATTTTTCACTGTTGCAAACACAGTGCAGTCCTCCTTTTTGTTTGAAAGCAATCACTGATACTCAGCCTATTTTGTTCCTAGTTCCTACATCTCCCACATGAGCACTGGAGCTCAACGTGGTACTTGCAACAGGTAACTTCACCCAGTGCTACTAGTCACATCACTTAAGAGCACACCTGAGGTTTTTTGCTAGAGCAGTAAGAAACCATATATATGTGCACACATTCGATACAAAATTACTTGATCCTCAAAACTTCAAAGATTCAAAGGAGTCCGTATTTGTGCCAAGCTCACCATTCTGTCAAAAATCTTCCCAACCAGACTGCTTCTGACAAAAGGAAAACGCTGAGGGGAATTCTGTTTCCTTTCAGTGTAGAAGACCAAATACCAACGCATTTTCAGCCCCTAACTTATTTTGAGACCATAAATGGTAGATACCAGACTTGACTAATTTCCCAAGATAATGGGAGATACAGATTTCAGTCTACAAAGTAAAAAGCATTGAAACCTTCAGTAGGCAGATATATTCTCTTTAATTTTTAAGAACAGCAATTTGGGAAAATACCTTAATTTACAAGCGTCAGATACGCTTCCAAATCTGCAAAGAAAATGAACAGAAGAAAGCTTACAGTTTAGGTGAGGGCAACCTGTACCACCACCAACACAGAAGAAGGCTCAGGGGTATTAGATCTCTCACCTAGTAAGTATTCTTTTAAGTCTAAATCTATTACCACTCTAACTTTCAGAACTGTTTCTCTGAGGTTCAGTATGAGGATGTTACAGTAAGATTCAAACATAATAAGCCAACTAGCCCATTTACAACGTTTATCTGCCCGGTTTTATAATTTCCTGCCTGTGTTAAAACCAGAAAGAGAGTCTATTTCCTGAATTTACATTGTCTAGAGAGAAAAGAGTAAAGGGAGAAAAACAGGGAGAAAACGAAGCCATCCACACACTTCCCAGTTCAATAGAACACATGCGAGCAAAACTCTTACCATTACACTAGCCTTTCCTCAGACTGTCAACATCTTCATGGAGATCAGTCCCACAAGTAAAGATGAAATCCAAATGGTATCCACTGCACTGAAAAGGCTGTTTGTAAGCAAAGAGGCATCCAAACTTCGCCACACCTTGAACCCTAAGCCAACTGATTAATGTTAATTGTCAGCGGCAACAGTGCGCTGGGGATTTCTTTTGTTCACTGTGTTTTCTTCATAAGGTAGTGTAGGCTTTTCACCTCCTGCTTCTCACTTTGAACCTCCTTCTCACTAAAAAGTGACAGGCCTGATAGCAGGTGGTTTTTTTTAAATACCAAGGAGACTTGGTATTTTAGAAAGCACACATTTGGATTGGGGGTGGCTGAGGTTTTGGGGTGTAGTTGCAGTGATGGTGTGGGTTATAAACAAAAAGAAAAGGAAAAAATGAAACTCCTCCAGAGGTCTTCCAGGAACTGATCCTTCTTATTTTATGCATAATTTGGAGGTAAAAAGAAAAATAAAAGTCAATGCTACAATCTGAACTACAGCTGACAGTCTTCTCTGTAGTGTTCAACTATATAATCGCCTAGTATTTTTGTTCCATAAACTGAAGATAATCAAGCCACAGCACAAGTCCTATTCAGCAACTCCTCTTGCTTTGGCAACCGCAATAGTGCTATCATTATTAATGGCAGAAATCATAACCTGCTTTCCCAGCAACAACTGTGATGACACAGATCAAAGACAAACATTAACTGTCAAGGAGCTAGAAATAAAAAAAGTTTGCTTTAGATAGAACACAGTAAGCACAGAACAAAACGCAGTAGAGAGGGGAAAATTATGTATAAAAAGGCAGATCACATCTGTTTTCCAAAGATTCTTCACACATTAATCCTTAAGCTATAAGGGTAAATTACAACCTGCTGGTTTGAATCGTCTGCTCAAAATACATTAATAATTTTATTCTTTCCTTTCTGCTCACTGAGAAGGAGCTGTGCTCTGCACTTTGCTCGCATAAGTGAAGAATTACCTGATAGGATCTGAATCCTCAGCTCTTTTGAGGATATCTGCATACACACAAAGCACCTACTACTCTGTGCTTCTCTAACCAATTATGCAAGATAAGTAATAAAGCTATCCAGGGCACTAAGGAACAGCCCAACAGAGATTCTAATCTATGCTAGCATCCCATGACCCCTCAGCCCCTCTGTATTGGAGAACTCCTGTGCATGGCATGTTTCAGTGGAAGAGCATACATGGTGAATTGCAGGCAATTCAGATTATTTTTCCATCACTACAGCAAGCACACAGTTAACATTCCTCTGCTCCCTGAGCAGCTTCTACCAGGAACAAAATTTCACTTGCACATTTCACCAGCAAGTTTATAGACATGACAGAACAAGTAGGATTTCAACCTTAAGCATATAAGCAATATTTCAGTTTTGTTTCAGCCTCTGTTCTCCAAGTGCGCATCAAGTTCAACACCACTATGTTTTGGGATATTATTTGTTTAATCTTCATAAGCCAGACAAAAAAAAGAAAATATAAGTTTCACAAAAGATGCCCATTGACGATTACAGAAGACCAAGAATTAAAGAAATGGCCTGTTTTCTCTTGATTCAGATTCAAATTTATTATTAGTTTTGCAGACTGTGTGTATTTTTAAGTATTTATCAATATATTAATTACATATTTTACATTGATTTTACGCCTTTCATCTTTGTAAGACAGAGGTTTACAACTGTGATGAGGAAGCACAACAAATTCAAAGCTTTGCAACATTAAATACCATAAGCATTACTTTATGGCTTTCCAGTCATTAACATTTGAGAAAGAGGCAGAGAACAAGACTCCTCACCTACTATACCTGGGGACACTGCTGCCTCTACACTGGAGTAGGCAAAGAGGCTAAGTGCAATATGGTCTTCCATTTTACCTGACCTTGTGTTCATTTAGCACAGGAGCAGAGCATAGCTGTCACCTTTTCTTCCCACAGAAAAGCAAGCAAGCTAAGCCTGTTCTCCACCTGAAGTAGTTTTTGAAAGTAGGTTAAAAACTTCATGAAGGGTTCATGGACTAAGGAAAAACTACTTCTCACCATGAAATAGGTTAATTAAGCACAGAGATTAAAGCCCTTATATTGACTGCTTTATTTTACAATGCAAAAGTCTGCATGAGCTATTTTGCCACAGCATCACAGTACTATCCATTCTGTGGTCCTGGCTGACACAAGAGAAAACTATGAAAAGAGGCAGCATTTCTGTAACATTCAGTCTTTAACGTACCACAATTGGGCAGATACAGGAAGAGAAAGAACACTGAAACAATGAATTAGAAATACACACATTTGTTTTACATATAATGTACTATGTTACATATGTAAAGCACAATACCAGTCAAAGCACTGTATGTGCAACTTGTAACAGCTGGATAACATATACCTGAAGACAGAGGGAGAGGGGCACATTTTCAAATGGAGCATTTTCACTCTTGCAAAACTCCACAAGTTTGTGTAGGTAATGGTATTAGGGTCCTTACACATTTGCAACACTGAGCATTTCTAACTTAACTGTGTTTTACCTATTTTCTTCTTTCAAAGTGAGTTATCAAATTCATAGAGATGATTTTTACTTGTCCTTCCTTACAGACACTACAAAATCTGTTCTCTAATACCACTCCAGATCTCATTGCAAAAAAAAAAAAAAATTATCAGCACTTGCAAGTTCAAGTATGTTCTCAAATCTGTTTCATTGCAACCAAAATTACCATGTTGTTTTACTCCTTTTGAAAATTTTCTATACGTACAGAATTGGAGCTACTAAAGTAACAGGAATCAGAGACAGCTGCTCTCCAAGACTTCAGACACAGGAGTGCTGCTGTGGAGCAAGGTCCATCGAATTCTATGATTCTATATTTAGTCCCAGATATGTTGTATCATTCAGTACAAGGAGTCTAAGAAAATGAGGCAACATAACTGACTAAAATATCTCATTTGGCAGAGGGAGGCAGACACAGTCACGACTGCTGTGCTACTCTCTGGCTGTGGCTTCACCTCCTGCAGAGACTACACCTTTCCAATTTCACAGTCACAGGCAATCCTGACCCATAGTAATGCCAAAATTACTTCTGAAAGCATAAGCTGCAGACTATCCTTGCTCTGTCTTCCCTATGTGTGGTTTAACCTGAACAGTTAATCAGTCCCCACTGTATTCACCAACTCTACTTAGTACCCAACTGGTAAGGTAATGGGGCAATTGGTCTAAGCAGAATACAAGAAATTCTGGTAGCACAAGTAACTCAATACTGCAAGAGAGCGGCATAACCTGATCAGCAACTCCAGATGCCCTTGGAAGCTGAACAAAGCCATACAACAGAACACAAAGCTGGAACAGAAAGTTGTGCCTGCTACAAATGATAGACTGAAATTTAACTTCTGGTGCTGCTAACAAGTTTAGGAATTGTCTATTACTTATTTCATCTTTCCCCATTTTGTGCACAAAACTGCAAAATGCAGCTCAGAAGACATCCTAAAAAAGGAACGCCTGTTACTGGATTACTGGTTGGCGATGGGAGGGGACTACCTGCAGTAGTCTGCATTCACAATTCAGCCTGCCAAAAAGCTAGTGATTCCTTTGGGCAGAGTGCCCAGAAGCAATAGAGAAGTCCTTCACATTCAAAGGAAATCAATTCTGAGGCTAAGGAAGTAAGAACCTAGCAAGGAAAAGACTAGTGAATTCCCCATATTATCAGACTTAAGACATGCTTATAAATAGAAGACTAATTTTCTTGCAGAAAGTACCAGAAGTAAAACATGGCTATTACATTTGATTTTAACTAATCACAAAATGCTGCAAATCAACTTCCAGTGCTTCAAGAACTACAAACCAACTAAAAATTTCTTTGAAGAAGTAGTCACATGAAAAACTTCAAGTAACTGCATTCAAATGATTCCTCCAGTTCAGCCTTTGAACTAAAATCATGTGGTTATCCTTGAGTTCTAAGCCTCTTTGTGTGGGGGTTTTTCTTTGATAATGGTGGGGTTTTGTTTGGGGTTTTCAAGGAAGAGGTTTTATGCTATTATGTCTCCTGTCTTAATTAAGCAGAATGCAAACCATGGAGGATATGAAATTCACAAAATACAAACATCAACAATACACTAGTTTAAGATAATGGTTCATGTGTTTAGAGTTAGGTCCTTGCTACTAAGCTTAAACAGAATTTCCTCCTGAGAACACTAAAAATAAATTGCAAGTTCAAGTCCTTTCACCCTGAAAGTCAAATAATGAATTTTGCACATACATCTTGCATGGTAAAAACAAGTAAAAGTGAACAATTACATTCCAGTTATCCCTCTGTGTTCCTAATTAAAAAGTCTGTGCCTTATATTTGTTTTGGACCTTGGGATTTTTCTCAGGTTAGAACGAAGGAGGGGAAAGAGAAGGCTTTTTCATAGTTCTATATTAAGCTATAAAGAACTTTCTAAGAAAAGGATGAGACTTGATCCAACATGTCATGGCTCTCCCACTCACTGTAACTTGCTTCTTTGTTTTAGAATTAACCATCAGATGCATCTTCCACCTACATCATATGTATAGACGAAATAAGCCTCTACTTAACAGAACAAATCACTTCATAGTTTGAGAGTCATCTGAAAGGATAAAACATGTTTCCAAACTACATTTTTGCTTCTGTTCTTAAAGTTGATTCTGTACTATTTTACCTGAACAATTACATAGAATTTTACTTGGCTCAAATGTCAGTTGAATGTCTCCGGACAAACTTATGTCTTGACAAAAAAAAAAAAAGACCTCAGATGAACTGGAAGCTTAGTGTTCATTATGCTTTAGAAAACCACCTACATCATTCAATGTTCTGTTTTTTTTTTTTTTGTTTGGTCTGTCTCCTCCCTCCCTGATCAGATCTGAGAATGCAGTTCCTGCACATCTCAGTGCTCCAGATCTTCACCGGTATATTCACTTCCCAGTGCTGCTTTGAGCCACAACAACTCATTACAATATCTGATGACTCTTTATCCAGGTATTGCTGGAACACTGCAGCACTAGTCTCGCCATGCTTCTCTTGCTCATCACAGGCAAAATTCAGAGCACAGACCGTGAGGTGTACTGGAGTCTCCTGACACAACAATTCAGATTCAACATCTACATTCTAGAACTACCTTGTGCCACCAGTAGGTGACAAGGATGCCCAAAATACTATAGGCCAGCAACATGCAGTACAGAAAAGGATTTGTAGCCATCTCCTATTTTACCTCTTTCTGCTATTCACATACACAAATCTCACAATAAAAATTCTTTTGTCTCTTTAATATAGGGAGTGCTTCAGTGGTAAAGGCAATGATATTTTTTTCCTCCCTTTTAAATGTAAAATAGCAGACAACTGATAAGCCATGCAAGGCTTTCAAACACCCCGTCAATGCCCAGCTTACTAAACTGACCACTCCTCAATGGTAATCAAAAGTTACTGGCAGATGCAGTCAGATTTGGTAATCAATATTAGAGATGAGAAGCAAACAGATTCCCTTTTCTTTTACTAGTTTTGTTTCCTAGATGAAGGCTTACATAGGAGATTTGCCTTTGAATCCTGCATTAAGCAGCTAATTGTACAGATAATGAGAGGATTTCCAGTCAATGAGTTAGAATGAACCAGAATTCAAAAAGGTAATCACTTTCTATCCCACTCAAAAGGAAGTATCAAACCCTGTAAAATAGTATAAAACATATTCCTGAGTTCCAAAATCAATGGAGAACTTACCAATACAAATACCCAAGGCCAAAGTAAGTTTTCTACTGATTTTTACTAAAATAAGAATTGTCTACACATGGTAGACCAGCAAAGCAAGCCATGCATTACACCAGTTTGGAATTCACAGATCAGTGCTTCCTTATGACCCACAAAATGATCAGGTAGTTATCAGAGACTTCTGCAATTTATCAGCGGAAATATCTGGTACCCTTACACAACAGTAGGGATTTTCATTTGAATATAGCAGGAAAAAAAACCCCACCATACAAAAAACCAACTTATAAGTTTACTTTAAACTTAAAAACAAAAGTCAAATGCTTTTGATGGTTTTGCCTTCAGCCATTATAGCATATTTTACTGGTTCTAACTGCAGCGGAACTCATTTTTCCCACAGTAGCTGGTATAGGGCTGTGGTAGGATTTGTGCTGGAAACAGTGTTGGTAAGGCAGAGATGTTTTCATTACTGCTGAGCAGTACGTACTTAGAGTCAAGGCCCCTTCTGCTCCTCAGTAGACTGGCAGTGCACAAGAAGCTGGGACAGCTGACCCCAACTGACTCAAGGGACATTCCATACCATATGGCATCATGCTCCGCACAAAGTTGGTGGAAGAAGGAGGAAGTTCAAGACAGAGTACTGCCATTTGTTTTGCCATGTAACTTACAGGGGATGGAGCACTGTTTCCCTGGAGATGTCTGAACACCTGCCTGTCCATGGGAAGTACTGAATGAATTCCTGATCTCAGTTTGCTTGCTCATACATCTTTTGCTTTACCTATTAACCTATAATTATCTCAACCCATGAATTCTCACTTTTGTGATTCTCTCCCCATCCCACTGCAGAGAGGAATGAGTGACTAGCAGTGTGGGC
This sequence comes from Loriculus beryllinus, assembly GCA_039877255.1. Lineage (NCBI taxonomy): Eukaryota > Metazoa > Chordata > Aves > Psittaciformes > Psittacidae > Loriculus > Loriculus beryllinus. Next base: position 6,689 of record JBCJKH010014965.1, on the reverse strand, counting down.
TTTGTTGTGGGCTGCAGTTAAGCCATGACACATTTGCACTACCCCCACTCTGGGCCATTCTTCTCATTGTAGTTGATAACAAAACACACTGTATAATTGGACTCTGATTTTGTGTAAACTCGTTAAGGTGTAGCCAGTGGGAGAGTCACAGTGCTTTTAACTCCTTGCACTGGTTTAAACCATGAAAAGCTTCTTCTCAACTACCAGCAAAAATTTTAGATCATATTGGAGAAAACATGCAAAATCCTTAAAGTATTGGAAAGGAACATCTGTAAGTAATGAGAATTTAAAGATGACAAAGAAAATAATTCAACTGTCATGAAGAACAAGTTAATCACTTTCAGGAGAACCAGAGAGAAGAGATACTTGTCTGCCTGTGCAAAAAAGTGAGGTATAAGATGTTGCAACTATTTTTTTCTTTTTTACACATGGTATCCTAGCTAGGAAAAATATGTCTTGGACATATGTCAAAAAAAATATGTCTTGGACAATTTAAAGGTGCATTTCCACCACACATAGCTAACAAGTGAGACCTCCTGAAAACTTTAATAAGAAACTCAGGTAGGACAGGGTGCACACGTGCAAAGCCAAAAGCAGAACAGACTTACTGAAGCCCTTCAAAATACCATTGTCTCTCCCAGAGTTAAAAACAAAACACTCACTTACGAAACTCCATGAAAGCAAATACAGGGTAAAGGAAAGATCCATTAAGCTTAAGTTGTGATATAGGTACAGACTGACAGACACCAGGATAGGAGACTTTTACAGCCCAATGACCCACCACAGTGAGAAAATTAAATAGAAAAAGAAAGAAGAAGAAGCAACATGGCTAGTTTATTTCATCAGAAGAAACCATTGAAAGTTCCTTGGCTAAAAGGCAAGACCAGAAGACCAGGCTGCTAGAATCTGAAAGAACCCAGGTTGATTACTTTCCAATTTTTCCCACAGCTTTCCCCAGAACCTCCCTAAAATACCTACACTCTCACTATTTATGCAGATCCTATTACTGGTGGAAAAGAGAGAACTATGCCTAAGACAGTGGAAGACTTGGCTATCACCTGGCAAATTAATATCCACCAAATAAAGGTTACAGACTTCAACTTTAGTCTGACAAGGTCCTTGTTAACACTTTCAATATGCTCTGGTAAGCTTTCACACTCTGAGTCAGCTCAATATGTGAATTTGCACTGGTTTTTCAAGTATATTTAGAATTGGCTATACAGTATGTTCTTTTCTGACTGCTAGGCCTTGATTCTCAGTAATTTAAAGATTCCACTGTCCTCAGAATATCAAGGCAAGTTTCAAAATAAAAGCTACCAGAATTCGGCCAGTAAAAGGTCTCACTAATGGGCTTTGCCTCCTTCCCTTTGGATCTGTCTATAAACCACAATAAGAGATACATACACCAAATTCCATTTAAATTTTCCTGCTTCCACCATTAGATTTACTGTAAAGTGAATTGTTACACACTTTTCCAACCAGCAATTGTCCATGCTACTTGTCCGCCACTAGCCCTTGTCTTTCAGGAGCTATGCGAACTACACTACAAATTCTTGTTCTTGAAATAGCAGCTAGGCTACAAGTTTTATTTTAGATTGATGCTGCAAGAATTAAAAGTTAATTCATAGTTGTTTTGCCCTTCTATAATTTCTTTTTAGGTTTCTTGGAGGTGGGTCAGGGGTTTTTGTGTGTTTTGCTTTGCTAGATTTTGTGCTGAGTTTGGGGTTTTGGTTTGGGGGGATTTTTTTGTTTATTTTTAAAGAGAATTTAAAGCTTTACCCCTATTTTGAGATGTGATCCAGCAGCACTGTGTGAGCTTTTCAACAAGTGAGTTAGAATTCTTCCATCCATTTTTAGTAATGGAAAGAGGCTGTGTGGGAAGGCATGTGGATAGTGGGGGAGTTCAGAGAATTTTCATTATGCAATTCAGCAGGGAACAAGAATGCAAGAAGGTGGGGAGACAGCAGAATGAGCAGTCAAGTCAGCAGTATGCAAGAGTACAGCATCTTCAGAGGCTTTAAGTTATGTGTCCTCCCTCCTCTGAACAAAGGTGTCACTTGCTCAGATTCACAGCCAAAAGGGATCTTTTAAATTCCTTAAGCTACCACTGAAAACCGGCCAAACAAGCAGTACAAAATCATCTTTAATATCTTTGAATGCTTCTCCAGGCTGTCTGCTCATCCTGAACTTGTTTTAGCTTGATACGCATTTGCTTTAATTCTAGGAAATCCAAAAATCTGGAGACTGTTTCAATACAGATACAAGTTTGAGAATGGGAACTGCCCTAATTACAGCAAAGCACAGTAAAGCTGAAATGCATTTGCAGTCCTCACTAACTCAGAAGCTGTGCCAAGTGAAAATTTAAATGTTACCTAATTTTGGATACAGTGGAAGGAAGTTCATTTCTCCAGGAACATTTAATAGTGAACCCAGCACTATTCCTGGATTAACAGGCTGAAAAGCATTAGCAACTGATCTGGGTGAACCCAGCACTCTATGGCTGTTCAACTGTCAAGTATTCTACACTTCTGCACATTAAACACTATTGTGATAAAAAGAATGAACCAAATGAAACATCATTTTCTCTTGAATCACAGTGTGCACTGAAAACAAAGCACATTTTACAGCTGGAGTCATATACTTTCTCAAAATTAAATATTCTTGATTGCCTACAGAAGAAATTAACTTCCAGAAAAACTGGCACAATAGATCACAGAAAAAGAACAGATTTTCCTCAGTAATTATGGCTTGTAATCCTGGAGGTCTTCCACACCCTTAAATATTGCAGTTATCACTGACATGCTTGCAGGTCACTTCTGTGACTGGGGGATGGGGTGTGTGTGATTACACACTTCCCCCAAAAAATAATTAAACCACAAAAATCATTTCTTCTCCATACGAAAAATGAAAACTGCATTTACAAAGAAGAAGACTCAAATGTAAAAGTAAAATACCAGTGCCCATTTTGCAGAGCATCTGGTGCTAGAAATGCCCCTTGACACAATTTTATTCCTCACATTTAGCTCACACCTAACAAACCCCACTGAAACATTGCAAAGCTACCTCTAGTCAGCTTTTCAAGTAATAGTTTTCTGCTAACTTCAAGACATTCCTGCAGAAAGTCATCTTTTGCATACACAGTAAATTCCTGAAGTCCTGTTCTTTCTGTGTTTGGGCTGCTAGAATTGGATGCACAAAATAAGATACATTTCAAGGTACTGCTAACACGTAATCATCGAAATTGCACAAAAGGGAAATTGAAAGATTGGCAGCATAAGCTCAAGTGTGATGTTTCATGTTCAGCAAAAACACAAGAAGTTTTGGATTGGAAGTTTTCCTTCCTATGTTCTTTTCTGTTTTAGACAAAATGTCAAACCATCCTATCTATGCATTCAGACTTAAAACAGCAAAAATGGACTTTCAGTGAGTAACTTATTTCTTGGGAGTGTTTATCCCAGTGTGTCTCTCATTTTCTTATGCTTCCATTTCTTTACTTCTTGGATCAGTGCTGACCTGCTGTCTGTTCATTGACAATCCAGCCTCAACTGCACTCCAACCTACTAATTTCCTTCAGTTCTTCCTCCTTAGTTCCTTCTTTCTGTGGCTCCTCCTCCTTCTTAAACATTTATACACATTTTCTCATTTCTCTTTCACACACATACACGGTTGCACACAACAAAAAGGGGAGCTGCCTTTTCCTACATTTTTCAAAAGAAGATGAACATGCTGCATCATGCATGTTTTCCTGACAGATTCCTAAGAGTCACAAATCACATTACAGGAATAATCACCATTTAGAATTTCAGTTACAGAGTTTTACATTCACTACTGCTCTTACAGGTCCTAGCAGATGTACATTAGCACTAGGACAACTTATTTGCCCTCTAGCAAATTGTAAAGACTCAGTTGTAGCAGATCATGATGGATTTTGGTGTGACACTGCTGTATGGTTGAAGACAATCAAGTGTCAGCTAAGTTCTTCCCAACAGGGTTTCTTCCTTCTTCCTTTATAGGTGTCTTCCTATAAACAGTTCTATTAGTGGTACAAATGCAATCTCAATGGACAATGATTATAGCAGAGAGCACCACTGCACAAGAAAGCAATGATCCAACTGCCAGGAGGTCACATAACTGCAGAAAAAGTTACTGATGAAAGCTTTTGTTCACGTTCTGTTAACTCTAAAGAAAAGTTTTACTCAAGTCTGTAAACTACTTTGTATAATAGCATTTCAGTGTCCTCTAAAGAACTCACTGTCTTAAACAGTAAGGCAAGGAAACAGAAAACCCAACCCAGCACACCCCAAAAATCATTAAAACTGATGCTTAATAGCATGCAAAGGGAAAATCCTCCAATAACCGTTAATTTAGCACTCTCTAGCTCTCCTCCTTCCAGAACCACACAAAGCCAGACCTTAAACACATTACTTTTTGGTTGATAGCAAACTGTGTCCAATAACTGATTTCTGCTTGAGCTGCGAACAGCGTATAAAAAATGATAACATTTAACAGAAACCTTAATCTGGCTCATTTTACGAAACAACAGTCATGAGAATCAAAATACTCCATCTGAAATTGGATAATTGACTTTCAGCACTTATAAACAGTGAAAATGTGGACGTAAATACAGATGAATGCTGCAACAGAGAACGGGCTGAAAAGCTCAGTTTCCTTCCAGGAGATCAACCTCCAGAGTTAGAACCTTGTTAGCAGCTGTGAGCTAAATCTGGCTTTTCTTCCTTTGCCTGCTTAATTGCAAAGACATCAATCAGCATTTCTCATACAGGCAATCAGGCTCCAAATTATGCTGAACTGACCTCAGTGTCAGGCTCTGGGTGTGCTGATCGGAGACTCCTGTCCATAACAGAAAACCATTGCTCCAGTTCGTATTAAAATAGGTACAAACCCATGGAATAATAAAACCCACTATGATGTTCTGATGATTCGGACATTCATTTGGGTAGCAGTGGATTGTGTTTGTCAATAAGTGTTTATGCCAAGCAGAAAAGAATCAACACGAATGAGTAAGAGAACACCATCTAACAAGGAGGTCACATGGAAATGTCAGGAACAGAAGAGATGAACAGCTCAAAATTGTTCAGGTAGAAAAAGAGATATGGCTCTCATATTCTAAAGGACCGCCCAAACCCATAGACCAACACCAGTGAGTCTAGTCATTTCCCTAGGGAACAAATTCACTTACTGCTTATAGAGAAAAACAAGGGGAAAGCAGTAACAGTCTTACATGCTGTGATTCAGAGCACCTGCTCTTGCAGATCTACTGACTTCTCAGATACATCTACATAGTTCAGAGGCACTTGACAAAAAGGTAGAGAGAAGCTCAATTTCATTAGTCATTCTAAAAATCTATAGAAGCTGCTGTTCTTGAAGTAGTAATCACATCTTCTGTTTTCATTTCCAGGTGAGGGTCATAACTTGCAAGTTTTTATTCATCATTAGGGAAGCCGAGGCTTTCTGAGTAATTAAAACTCTTTTCAGAAGACATCAGTCAGAAAACAGTATGGTAATGTATAGAGCACACTGCACAAGAGTGCTCTCTCTTGTACTCTAAATGTATGAAAGGCTTTTCTAGTCAAAATTATCAACTTATAAACGTCCATATGAACCCAATGACTCAAGAATATTCTGGGGAGAAAAACTCCTCAAACATGTACTTCACATAAATTGCCACTCTTTATGGAGTTTATGTCTGTCTATTCTTAAATACTGAATAAGTTTTTCCACTTTTTATACATAAACACATAGAGACTGTGTGTATTTACATACAAACACAGTTCGACTACATGCATGTAGAACTTACACATGATTACACAGCCATGATGAACTATACACTGCCAGATCGCTTTCTACATTCACCTTTGCAGAGTGGGCTCATCTTTAAAGTTCTGGAAATGGAAATGAGCATGCAAGTGTTATCACTTCAGCTTGTGTTTAAAAGTAGTATGCACCATCTGTAACACCTTACTCAGAAAAGTTCTCTTTTCCCCCCCACAATCTAGGATGTGGCCTACAAATCTAGTAAAAGTCAAAGGAGTAAGTTTTCCTAGAGCCTAAGTTTAACATCGATATCATGGGAAAGAGAAATCAGTCCACAAATAAAAACAAGAGTAAGTCCTTAGGAAGTCTCAAAAGCATTAATAGCGTAATTCAAAATACAAAATTTTATGTCAACTAGGCATTGTGCCTGAAGATGATTTTCATCAGTAAATAGCCAAAGTTATGTTTATCCTTTTGCACACACTCAGAAGCAACCCCTTCTTGTTAGCATTTATAACACTTAATATGTATCCCCTGCTGGGCAAAGAAATCCTCCTTGATCTGTGAAACATACACCTACCATAACAGGCTCAGCAGTAACATAGCAGTGACAGCTCCCACAAAAAACAAGAGGTTATCCTTTTCCAGGTAACCTAGCTGAATAATCAAAACTTCTGATTAAGCCAGTTTGTACTCATACTCCTGAGCCAACTAAAACCAAAACAACAAAAAAAAAATACAAAAAAAAAAACAAACCCACAAAAAAGTCCAAATCACAACATGATAGTGATCAAAAGCTGATCAAGTGAACAACTCCTGATGACAGCCAGAAACACACAGTTCCTGCTTTCCATATTTTGTATAAATAAAACCCCAAGACATTATACTTGCATCCCTATATGCACAAAAACCAT
>JBCJKH010014962.1:5506-22499 GCA_039877255.1 Loriculus beryllinus | reverse complement strand
AGAGGACAGCTCGGATGCTGGGTGATGCCTCTGCCGGGATGCTCCTTGTAGCCAAGAGCCGAGCATCACTCCCGAGTACCCTCTGGCGGCGGCGCCGGGACCGGCCTGCACCTCCCGGCCGGGCAGAGACCGGCAGACCGAGCCCTCGCCCGGTGCGCTCCGAGCCGCAGCGCCTCCCCGGGTGGCCTGGCCGGGCTCTGCGAGCGCGCAAGTTCAGCGCCAGGTTCTCGCTTTGGGAACTGCTCCTGGAAATAACCCCAAGGATGCTGCCTCCAAGTGGTAATTGTGTTCGCGATCCACGGAGCTGGAGGCTCAGAACATTGGACCTACGTGTACTAAAAAGCACAAAAAATAATGTGGCATACCCTGGAAATATGATAGCATTTGCAGGTCAGTTGGAACGTTGCAAGGCCTGAGAGACACGCAAAAAGGCTTTTGGGGTTTTTTTCAAGGTAAGTGTTAAGGCTCTAAAGTAAACCCATGGACAGGAAGGTTTTTCTTGTAGCACACCACACACGTACACTGACCTCCTGACCCAGAATAAAGCTGGTGTAAGCACCTCATGAAAACCTGTGTCTTCCATATACTTAGTGCTTTATTTTGCGTACTTACAAGCAGTTCCAAAGGCACTTTTATGCATTACAGACATGGGAACACAGGTAACCTGTTCATCCATGTTACAAGCTCTTGGTCCACAACGATGGAGTCTAGGCTCTGTTCCCACAGTTGGGAAAAGGTTTCCTTTTCATAGTTCAACAAGGATCATGGCCAGCATGACCATGAAACCCTCAGAACGCCTCCAGCGATTTGACAAGTCTAAGTAACCGCAGAACTCAAGTTCCCAGGTTGTGCTCAAAATATGTTCTCAGCTTTCTTCTCTGAACATACAGACTGAGCAGTTGAAGTGAAAGGCTTGTAGGAGAACAGCCACCATGAAATGCTCATTGTAAGATACAGATATGGCACACTGGTTAGCAGCGGCACATCTTAAATGCCTGTTCACTTGTGGCAACATTTGCTTCCTTTGATTACTGGAATCTGTCATTACTGGAAACATTCCAGTGATTTTTCCCACAGCAGTGAGGTGTCCCCTGTACAGCCAGGAAAGCAGCTACTTCTCAATTGCTCTCCCTAACAAGCAAAGGCTTGATACTAGAGCAGGTCCCTGCGAACAAGAGTTCGCCAAGAAGCACATGCAAGACCACAAGTTATCCTTCACCTCTCCTGGTCTGAAAAGGCAATAAAATGATCTTCTTGTTTCACAGGGAATTACGTACATGAGAAACTTCATTTTCATATAGAAACCATTTTGATCAAGCCTTAAGACTGCACCACTCACACAACCAGACCCCAAAGTTGAGATATGTAGCAGGCACTCAATGTGTGAAGGCTCATGACAAATGACAGGAGGTTTGAAAAAGCACAGAGGGACTGTGGCCACTTCATATTGCTTCAGAGAAGACTGGTAAATACTCTTCTCCCTCCTCTCCAAATCTACAGAAACCACACATTTGGGAAGGTGTGTGTAATTCTGTCTGTATCCCCAGAGGAAACTTTCCTTTCCTGGGGCAAGAGGCAGAGAAAAATCACTTTAACTTCCTGTGTTAACAGATACTGGCCACAGCACTTCCCCTTTCCTTCCCCTCCCCCTCCCCCCAGCCTGCAGCACTTCCAAGGAACAGCTATAGCTGTAGGGACTTGAACCATACTCCTCTCCTTTACCCTCTTGAGAGAGCAGGAGCACAGACAGCTCCAGGCATGTCACTGCCACTCACTGCTATCTGTTGTGAGGCAAGCACCCTCCATCAGTGCTAGTGCAGGAGAGATCAGCTCTTGAACAAGGGACAGCTGGCTCAGACCAAACACAGCAATCACAGTGCTTGTGAGGACAAAGGACACTGAAATCTCCGAGGTCTTCTCCATACAGACTAGAGGTGAACATCTTTAGCTCAGTCAAACAGAGAAAATACTTCTGTTGTAAACTATCTTTCTTTGGCAGCCTGGCAACAGCATTCCAAAGAAGACTTTTTTGCCTTGTTCAAGTTTACTAGGAAGTATCTTCCCAGCCTCAGAGATGGCCATATGGAAAGGCACACACCACTCTCCCCAGGATGGAAGTACAGAAGCTGCCAGATACCACGTAAACATGATTACAGGTACCACAATTGCCACAGTCTGAAGGCAGTTTTATTTTTACAGTTGCTAATGTTCAGCTGTCATTAACTTCAAATTCTAAAAAACACTGAAAAAACTCCCTAAAACCTCTGAACCAGAGAGAATGACAGAAAAAAGGATGAGTTGAAAGTCAAGCTTATCCTTGAAATATGTTTCATTATTATAACAACTAAGAGGCATATTCCCCTACATTCCCATTAAAATAGCTTAACAGGGTCCCATACTCTAAAGCCATGCCACAGTGAGGCAGAGCCATGACTGCTTTTTCTGCTAGCCATCTACTGTGGCTTCTGGTTCCTGGCATTATTTGTGGCTTGATGTGGTGCTGGTAGAGGTCAGCACAGCGTCTGTTACACAAAACACCACAGCCTATGGGATAATCAGAGACTCTCAAGTGTTTCTTTTTTGTCTTAATACTCATTTAAACCAGTTACCTTTATGAAGCAATCTAAAGCTGGACAGATTTTATCTGTAATATTTCCTGAAGTATTTGAAACAACCAACATCTCCATATATGTAAAACTCCTTACGAACAAGATGGTTATCAGAGGTGTGCTGTCTGCTCAGCAGGGATTTACATCTTGCCTGCTGCTTCTGCAATAAGAAATAGAATCGTTTCTCATAGAAAATGACTCGGTTTCTATATTTAGAATATCTTTGCATCAATTTTGAAATTATTTAATACATATTTTCATTTAGCCTGTTTGTTTTCAAGTAAAAAAAAAAAAAAAAAAAAAAGTAGTTTTGCCTTTTTTTCTCCTAGTATGGAATAACATTTACTAGACAGGTGTCCAGAGTATATTTAGCCCTGCAGAGCTGTCATCTAGGCATTCCTGGAGCTGCTTTCTCTCTTGATCCCACCATCAATACCCTCACAGACCCCACCACTATGCTCCAGTAGCACCCTTTGCACCCCTCACAGTCTAGAAGTGAGCTGAGGCCTGGGAGCAGCGGGAAGGCAGGATGGGCACAGCCAGGAGATCAGGACAGCTGCTTTGGGAGAAGTGAGAGACAATGCTGAACTCCTAACACCCTCTTCACAAAACACACAAGCTCAGCCAGTGTTTAAAGGTTACTTTAAAGATAAATGACACGGTGTGGTATGCAAACCGTCACCACATTCCTTGTCAGAGACTTCCTGGCCAGTTACGCATTGGACACACTGTGTACCAAATGTGACATATCTGAGGAACATAGGACTCACAGCACTCATGTTGTCCATGTGGCCTGCACATGTACAGTAAATGGGACGGCTCCCAGATGCTCATGCTTTTTGCATGCACAATGGTCAGTTGTCTAAAGGCCTGATGGAGCTGTAGCAGGGGCTGGTCAGTTGGCTCCAGTTCTGAAATCTGAATGCTTATGGGCAAAAAATAAGACTCATTTGAGGAATCCAAGCACATGGTACTCTGGTTCAAGCAACAGAAAACCACCCTAGAACTTCACACTGCAGGACTACATGCACAACAGGACAGAGCCACCACACCACCAGCAGCAGTAACTAGCAAGGCAGAGAGGAAACGAGTAATTTTAATCACTTCACAGGAATCCACCCTTGAATCTAAGCCACAAGGCTCTCTGAGCAGCTCTAAGAGGAGGACCTCGGCCACATCCACCAGCGCTTAATGCTCTGTCACGTGCTCAAGCCGGTTTGTGCACTTTAAACACGGTCAGTCCATACCCTGCCCTCACTGATGGGCACGTTTGGGAAGCAGGGACACGCAGAGCTCAGTGAAGCGCCGCAGCACGTTACCTAAAACAAGGCCTAGAGCCCTGTCGGTGCACGGGAGCCCGGCTCTCGCGGGGAGCCGGGCACGGCGAGGGGCCCGGTGTGACAGCGTCACCCCGCGCGGACACCCGCGCGGGAACGGGCGGCGCTGCGCGGTGCCATGGCGCCCCCCGGCGGTGGAAGGCGGTGCGCGCCGCTCGGCACGGAGCCCAGCGCTCTCCCGGCCCTGAGGGCGGCGCGCAGCTGCCTCGTGTGCTCAGGGCTACGGGAATCAACAACGGGGAAAGCAGAGCATGGAGAAAGGAGAGGAAGAGATGCCCCTGCTCAGACTCTGCTCTCACTCCAAGTTTCATCAGCCCAGAGGTTTAATGACACAGGTCTCATAGCGACACTAGAATTTTCTACACCCATTTCAAGAGAACAATTAATTGTCAACTAAACACTAAATATTGACTTTTATAAAGCTATTTTTATGGTAATTATCACTGTTACCTAAGAATGTACTGGGCTGAGCAAACACTTTACCTGCGTCTTTATTCTTAAATACTATCTTTATCGAAATATTAGCTGCTCTTAAAATAATCACACTATAAAATGAAAAGCCCCAGCAGATATAAGACACCGCTAAAGAGGCTAGCACTTGGTATGAAGCATCAGCTGGAGTAGCAAGTTGAGCAACAGAAGCTGGCCTTATACTCCCCTCAGACAGAATAGAAACATAGCTATCAGAATCTGGACATCTTTACTGCCAAATTCATTCCTATTTGAAGATGTGTTGATAAGGAAGCAACCCTTGTGTCCCTACGCCACTGGTATACCATGATTCATGACACATTACCCAAAACCAGCATGACTGTGAGCAGCAAAGAATTTAAACAGGATTTCTCTCAGTGAGGCTCCCATTCATAGTAATTACTTAGATGATGATGAATGAAACTGAATAAACCATTTATTTTCTTTCTTGCTTAGATTCAGAGACAGAATTGCAATTGTCCTTGACATTTGGAATTACTCTGTTAGCTTAAATTAATGGCTGGTATGGAACTCACCTGCTCCTTATCCCAGTGCCCAACACACTGTGGCTCAGGTAGCTGAAGTCAGAAAGGGGAGTGCCAGGAAGCAAACTGACTGACCTCAAGAAAGGATCCTGCACCCTCACTGCGGCTGAAAATGCTTTAAATGTGTTAAAGAACTTCAAATTATAGCTTATGAAGAAAGCAAAAAAGTAGTTCCACTAAAAGCTTCAGAAATTAAATTAGGTTCTTTTGTATTAGATTTGTATCATGGAACACAAACAACCCAGAAAGCCTTCCATTATGCTCCTTTGCTGCTTACTGTGCTATGTATTCCATTGAATACAGAGCATTTGCTTAGACAGTTCACAGCTACATACAACTTCCTATAGCCTTTTCTGCTTCAAACTTAGCATTTAAGTAAATAGTAGTAAAAAAAAAAAGGGGACAAAATAAGGCCTGTTTAATGCTTTTAGTGCATGACAGGTACCTAATAGATGAGTATTTTGTTCTTCAGCTGAGGTCTGATCTATAAGAACATGCTTGCACCTAGCAGGCAGTATTCAGTATATTTCATTGTTCCTAGTGCTGTAAGAAAGTACTAAATTAGCTGGAAAATCATTAAAATAAACAATTTTAATACTTATGGAACATATGAAAGGCCCAGGGGGACAAAACACAGCATCCTTTCAGGCTTGAGGGTGTCACTTCTGATGCAAGGCATTGCCAAAACTTGCTATGGTTACAGGAGAGAGTAGAGAGTCAAGATGTATCAAGCACCTGTGACCTTTACTGCTGCATGGATCAGTATTTCCTCAGCTTCATGTTGTGCTTTTTTTCAGCCAGAATCTGACATTAAACAATCCTGAAGAGATTCTGCATTAGAGGAACTTTATGGTTTTTTTGGTGATCACTGCTTGGGTGGGTGGGTTTGTGTGTGTGCTTTGTTGTTCTTTTATTCAAGGGATAATAATTCAAAATCCATAGCTATCTACAGCAGCCGCTCTTCAAGAAATAATCAGTTAGAGAGGCACAAAACCAGCCTAGAAATGCTGTTTTCATTGACAAGGCATTACCAAATTCTGGTATAAACATGCATTCTCTCTTTGTACTTCAGCATACAGATTACTAGCTACCTTTGCACATATGCAACAATACACAGTGGTTTCAGTGGTCGGAAGTGATTAAAAATAGTACCATTTAGGAGAAGGATTAGTGGATGAATATGCTGAAGATGCACTTTTCTTAATACAAAACTTGCCACACAAAGAGAGAATAGTTTCTTACATTTATAAGCTACTTGCACATAGATTCAAAACAATGGCTCCTGGTGAATAACATTTTGGCATTCAGAAAGAAGTCATATCCCTTTCACCACCCCAGAAATGTATCTGAGAGATAAACAGAGAATGTGCCCAGAAAAACAAATTCAAATCCAGGCTTCTAGCTCAGGGTCTGAAGTGTATTCAGAGCAGAAGCTTTCAGAGCAGTTGGCTCAGGAGTGAATACTTCTCTTGGACAATAGCTAACAACTCCATACTTGGAGACAAGGCAATCCTTAGGTGAAGACCAACATCTTAACAACACAAAATGCAAATCTGAAGTTTTCAAGATTTGACTAGTTCCTCAGTCTGGAACCCGAATCAGAAGGATGGGGCAACATACTCCTCTTAGTGCATTTGAAGCCTTCCCACATGATAAAAAAAATCTTTATTACCTTACACTGCCTGGGAGGATTAAGCTAACCTGAAAGTCCTGGCAGACATTCAGTCCTGGCATCCTTTGGAGAAAAAGCACTCAAACCTGTATTAAAAACTTATGTATTGTTCTGTATATTTTGATTGAAAACTGTTAACATTTGCAAATAGAATGAGCAATGCCATTGCCACAACGTGAAACATTTCATTATCTCAGCTGTGGATGGCTCACCTTGCTCAGAATTGTCTTGTTTGGAAGCATAAGTAGCTTCCTAGGATCTTTCCTTCAAAGATACAGCAAGAGAAGTAAGAAGCCATTTAGCTTCCACTGGCATCAGAGGTTCATGTCTTCATCTCTTCACAATACAGTGGTTATCACCCCTGATGTTGCAAAAGTTTTCACTGATGTATCAGAAGTTTAAAAACACATTCAGTGTCAGGCTCTGGCAGCTAGGTCCTGTTATGTCAACACACCAACATTCAAAAGTTCTTTGAGTACAGAAAGGAAATATCTGGTGCTTAAAGCAGGAACCAGAAGACCTAGATTTTGTTTCTGTGTTACTTCAAGGCTATGACCCCGGCAAGTCAGCCCTCTACCCCCATTCACTAGTTTAGAAAGATTGATAATGCACACAATGTTATACAGCGGTCTGAGTTTTACGAAGCCTGTTTCAAGTATTATTTTCTGTTTAAGTTAAAGTCTGCATTAAATGCCATGAGCTAGATGTATTCTGTAAAAACACAGTATTTTTATTGGTGTGACTGTTTTGTCATCTCTGACATTAGAATTTTCTTCTCCTCTTATGAGAAATAATGAATGAAGATTGTAATGGATAACAAAGTACTAGATAAAATCTCCAGTTCTCCCTGTAAGTGTTTACGTATGCATGTGTATTGATCTGGGTGGCTGTAGAACAGGATTTTGAACAGTACTCATCAATATCTACTCTGCATACTGTATAAAAGAGACAGCCAAAGAACAAAAGATCTGGAAGTGTTTTACGCAAAGCCCTCAAAGAGGAAAATTTAATACCTAGTTCATCAGTATTGTGGGGGTTTTGGCTTGTTTGGGCTTCCTAATCCACCCCCATCACTGATCCCCAAAATAAGCACAAGAAATTCCACAGTGAAGCTGTAAATGTCAGGACAAGCAGGTGACTGAGCAAAAAAGGATTTCTCCTCTGTTTGAGGGCACAAAGGCTGTCTCACATCATTACTTTCAAGCCATCACATGAAAGAAAACCTCAAAACTTCTTAATGGCTTATCACAAAGTACTTCCCATTCAAGTTTTCAAGCTTGAGTTTCACATGCTACAGAAGATTACTAAACCCATTGGCATGAAAACAGTTTGTGTCCAATATGGGTACCAATCAGAAAGACAAATGCTATTATTTAATAAACTCAATGGTCACAAAAGACACAAAAGTGCCACTGACACTTGTTTGGGTTTTCAGACACCAAGAATGATCTGCTCAGGCTTTTGGAATTTCAAGAGAGTTAAAACACTGTAAAACTACAAATTAAAGCCCTAGATGTTAACAGCATTCCTTCTTCTAAAAAAGAAATAGTTATTTTTAGGCCAAACACATTACTTGCTAATCTTCCTGCTGGTTATAACTGTCTTTTCTCAAGGAAAGTCATTTGAAATCCTCTAGAAATATTGTTTTAAGGGACAACTATGTTTCCTTTAATCAACATGCAGACATATAGAAACAAAAGAACAAATATAGAAATTTCCAGTGGTAACTGGCAATTCACCTTGGCACTGGTGGGGAAGAAGACCCAAGAACCCTATCTCCTCTTGACAGCCACTTTCCAATCTGTCAGACTTGCAGAAGAAGGCACCTATTGAAAACATGTCTCAAGCACATTTTGGGGTCATTTGCTCCTACTTATTTTCCTTAAAAGCCATCCTGATGACTATAGCATTCTTTCCTCACATCAAATGGAGACTATAACATATAAAAGTACCAAACAGGACATGGTAAAAGGAAGGGACAGAAGAACGAAGTAGCAAGGCTCAGAATCTAAGCATCACACCCCAGCAAAGGCCTAGCCACTACAATAAGTGGCACTGCTAAAGTGTAGCAATAGTCCAAATGAAACTAATCCAGTAAGCCAGGAGTGTTACAATCCATTTCCAAATGCTGCAGCACTATGGGATGCCAAGAGGGTGGAACACCTTTCAAATAATCATATACCATGATTCTCCCTTTGAAACGCTTTTCAGAGAGTTCTAGAAGGGAGTGGTGCATCTGTCCTGTGGCTGGTAGCCTTAATTTCAAACACATTTTTATTTGTGCACATATGACCTAATTCACTGTCACTGTAGAAGAAATAGCAGATAAATCCTGAAATCCTATAACTTCATGAATGAACTCTCTCCAGATTTCATAATCTAATATCTTTTCTTATCATTTTCTCTTCAAGACGTATTGAACTATTTTATGATTCCCCTTCAAGAATCCACTTTACAAACAGAATACAAATTACCAGAAAAGGCCTTATGCAATTAACCTTTTAATTCTTTAATTCTAAAAAATTGCCACTAAATGTCAAAATACCAATTTGACCTCCAAATGACTCCAAACTCTGGTTTCATATCCAGGGTAATTTCTAAGCTTGGAGGTTTATACCTTTGAATAAACACCCACTATCTATCACTTCAAAAGAAATCTAATAGTATTGTAAGGTTACTCTTTCATTAGAATAGCTTAACAAATGAAACTTCATTGTTCCCTTTCTTTAAAAGGTTTTTCCACTGGACCTTATGTGTCCTTTACTGTCTGTCATATATGCACTCATGTGTCTTTAAGCACTAGAAAAAGCCAAATTCACAATCACAGATGGAATTTTTTTCCAAGATGCTGTGCAAAAAAATTTAGTTGTCCTTTGCCAGAACAAAATGGGCTAAGACAGGGAATTATGTTAATAAAGGTCATGTTTCAGTTTTCATGCGTGTTTAAAACTTAAAATTGAGATTTTAACTAGAAAAATGTATAGGAAAACTTGTCAGTACAGTCCAGTATCTTAGAATCAGTATTTGCTGGTTACTTGAAATGGAATATGCAGACACACAACAGAACACCACAACTGAAGTGATCCAAACAAAACCCCAAACCATATACTGCTTATACTGCTAATAGTGAAAATAACACTATTTGTACAGACTTACTGGACACTGTCATAAACCCATCTATATACCTGGATTGGGGTTGGGGTTTTTGCTTTATTAACACAAGTTATTTCCCACTGATTTTCTAAGTTCATTACAACATTGTTCTGCACTCTGAAAACTGGGGAGAGAATCTGGACCTTGATATTACGAAATCATTTAATTATTAAATGAGTTTTATTCTAAGAAACTAAAATCTAAACCATCCTTTCATCTTGTGCTGGTGGATCAAGTACTGAATTTTAAGTTCAGTATGATTCTAAGTGCTGAATGTCTGCCAATAGCCTTATTCTTCCCTAAACAAACAAACAAATATTCACACCTTTACCAATCATTATATTCATTTGCATTGTTAGCCTGGTTTTTAATTGTTCTTCTCTCTCATTTCATCTTTGCCAATTGGAATTTTGGTTACACTTTGCAGGATTCATTGCACATGCCTCCCACCCTGTTATCCACAACCGTTTTGTGGTTTAGGGAACATGGCTCACCCCTGAAACAGCCGAACTGGGATACTAGACAGCTCCAGGATGAGGGTTGTTTGTGCCATAACAGCTTTGCCTTTATTCTGCGCCAGGTGGTGAGTACAAAATACCAGCTGGGCCACTTGTTCTTGATATTTAACTATCTGAAGTAGATTGAGGAGAGACTGTAATCAAGAGAAGCAACTAAACAAACATTAGCCAGTTGAAAATTTGAGAGCACAATAGCAAGCTAGCTTTCCATCTGTGTAGAAAAGTCAAAGCTATATGACCATGAAAGGAAGCACAAAAGTTATACTGTTGCTAGATTATGAGATGAACTCAGAAGGTGGGAAGCAGTGACTGTAGAAAGCCTGTACGCCTGCTCACTCTATCAGTTTGAGTTTATAACTGAGATTTCTGCACCATTTACTTGCGATGCAGCTGCTTCCTTGGGCCAAAATGTACAAAGTGGTATCAGGAATTAGCACAGAATTTGTCTTGGAAATATGCAACCTTGAAGTGGTTTCCAGCCCAGGCCATTGGGTGCAGTGTGAAGTTTTCTAAAGAACTAATGAAAGTAGCATTTGTAGGAGACAAAACAGTCAGAGAAAGATTTAGCAAATTGCCAAAGGCATTCCAGTTGGAAGTCTCAACTCTTTGCCCCTCCATTTGACACAAATTTGGGTTTGGGTTTTTTTCAGATTTGAAATCTTTTCAGTATAATCAGGCAGAATAAATACGCAGGGAATAGGCTAACTCCTAGAGCAAAGTGGTGTTGAGAGGGTTTTTTTGTATCAGAACAACATAGCCAGCTGGAATATTTATCTTTACTGGAGCTATGACTGACATTCCTGGTTATTTACACCTTAATACTGCTCCTTAGAACATAAATCATTACTGCCCAAGTGTAGAAGGCCAAGAACTCTGGCTAGTACTTTCCAAATTGATGTTATTGACTTCTATTATTAAAACTCAACATTATCTTCACTTATATTTCCCATGTCACTTTTCCATTTTTCAGCTAACATCAACTCCTCAAATATGTGCAGAATATATACTAATTTCAAAGTTATGCTTTAGGCTGGACACATTCAAATTCTCATACAATCTTGTCACTATTATGGCAGCGTCTGTCTCTTAAGCATGCTTCTACTCAACCAAGCTTGATCTGCTAAGATCAAACTTCCATGCAAAACCTAGCATACACCACTGTATTTCAATGCCATCGCATTTCTGTGGTGTCCAGTTTACCATGTTCACATAAATACAACAGTACTCAGGTCAGATACACAGCAAGGTTTCCCTCTCTGGGTGCTCTCCTGTATGTCTACTAATGTTCTAAGGTCCTCGCTACATTACCATTTGAAGGAAGTTCCCAGCAAGGCTAATACATCTCTCTGCATGTTTGCTCCTCCACTGCTTGGTCAATCTACCTCCCCCATTTAGCTCATTGCTATCACCTACTTGATAAGATGCATATTTAAAGCCATTATCAAATAAAAGATTCAAGCCAGATAGTCAAGGGCTCACTTGCAGTTTTCCTGAGCTGACATTTATTAGTGCCTGACTGAAACAAGCTGGTCTAACTCTGGACTGGTGCCAGTGCATTGTTTCATGCTCTAATGTCTACAATTTCATTTAACTCATTTTATGAAAATGAGTTATTGAAGGCTGTACTGAGTGGCAAAAAAGGGCTTCTGAAAACTCTAGTCAAAGGCATAATGTCAGAACTGTTTTGGAGACATGTATGACATCCTGCTCTACTTCATACTTATCCTTAGAAGATATTACAGTTCTCTAAATAAACAAAATATTACTGTACCAAAGTCATACGTGGCAAAACAAATAGAAGGGAAAGCTTAACAGGCTTCTCATCCACATTCAAACCTCCACACATGAACTAAAGCTACAATAGTTTAAAACTTTCAGGAAGTTAACCATGCTGATACCATGCATTGCTGTCACAAAGCCATTTTTTCCCCCTGTTTGAAAATCACTTTTCCCTAAGCTATTCAGCATAGTACAGTTGGCAGTGTTTTCATCTGACCCCCAGCACAGGCTTAAAGTGTTGTAACATCGGGCTCATTTTCACATTTAGCAGCCAGCAAACTAGATGGACAAGTTATTGAAGATAGTGACTCACAATAGGACAAAGGGCCACAGTGAATTGCCAGCATCAGTGAGGTTGCAGCTCTGAACCAACCTGTATGGTTTCTAACAGTTTTGCAACAGGCATTCTGAGATGCTGATAAGCTCCAAGAGATGAGCAAGATTGAATTTAATGCAATTACAGTTGCAGCTTTCACCTCTGAAGTTAACTTCAGTGCCCTATTCTGTATTGCAAAACTAAATACCAACTAGTTGTACATACCATTTGTCAACATAAACAAACCCACAAAATTAAGTACAGGTTAGACAGTAAATTTAAGGTCAATCAACAGTGTCAGAAGCAAAATCAATGCCATGACAATGGTATCTTACTGAGATGCATTTGGGCAGAAATAAACAACAGCTCTCTTTTCTAAAACTTATAATATACTCATCCAGATCTTCAGAGCTGACTTTGGCAGATTAAGCAAAGTTACTCACCTGTTAAATCTCATTTATCCAAATTCAGCATTACAACAGAGCAGCTGTTTACCATTAGAGAATCCTTCTGCTGAGAAGACAAAACCAGAAAAAAATCCCAAAGTTGAAGCTTTAGCAAATGTAAGACTGTCAAACAGGTCTTACACTGTACAGATGCTTTTCCTATGCTAGAGGAAATACTTATCTTTTGCTTATTTTCATGGCAGAGTGCTGTTGTCTTTTATGCACATCCTTTTATAAGTAGTAAATTGAACATCTATTTCGACCTGAAGCACTGTACATACAGCATTGGTTTTCCATATGCAAGATACCCATGATAAGCAGGAACACCAAGTGCAAGTAGAAAATGACAGGTAAATGACAAGGGTAAGAATACTTTCCTCACATCAAACCCAGTTACAAATGGGAGACTAAAGAACAATCACCTTTTTCAGTTTTCAAATGGGCACAAAGCTAAGGTTTTAGAAGCTTATAGTACAATATAACCTCCAAGCATTTCCCTAAAGAAAATTCAGATTACTGTTCAAGTGCCTGAACTGGTAAGAGCACAGCCTCAGGAAAACACAAACCCCAATCTTTTGCACAGATACAGAGCTATGATTCCCCATCTGAGGGGAAAAGCAAAACAGCTTCCTACACACACGCACACAGTAACAGAAGAGAACAGAGTTGAATAGAAACCTACAGAAAAAGTTGTTTCAAGTGCCAGATACAAATGGCATCAACAGATCTAGCAAGACCATATTTCCATAAGAAAGGCAAACAGTGGAACTGAGCTGTGGCAATACAAGCCTCTTCCACCACAAAACGGTCCAAATATTTTTTCATTTCTGCTTGTTTGCACTGTAAAATGTTTTCTATTAAAACCTGAGTGCAAACCTCTGATACATTTGTTTTCAGTATGCCCATAACCCACATGGTGGAATGCTGAGTTCCCTTGTGAATACCAGTAGCCCGCTTGCTGTCATGCTGTTTTCCCTTCAGTGATGAAGTGAATATTGGTGCAACTTGTTCTTCCAGTATAACAATGAGCACAAGGACCTGTGAATTTGCTTGTGTACTGAGAACTAATATGCACATTACAAGTTGTGCTCAAAGCATACAATGTACTTTGTACACAAGTTAGTTACCAAATAACTAAGAAATAGCAATTGGTGAATGCTCATAGAAGACTTTAAGCAGCAGTAAGTTGCAGAACATGAACAGCCAGTCATCAATGCACAACATGGACACAGTCCAGAGCTCCTTCCCTAATGATCTCTCCAGAGATTTCCTTGCACCTGAATGGACTGGGAATTGGTCCAGTGGCCCACAGCACTACCCTGCTCCATAATTGCTTGGATACTTGGATTTCATTTGCCTCCTATGGACAGGTGTTGGATGAGAGGACTTTGATGGCTCCCTTTGCGCCTATATTATTCTGATATTTAAACAGGCTTTATTAGCCTTTGGAGGAAACTCAGGAAGATAAGTAAAAATCGAGCAGTGTATTCTGTATGTATACAGGTATCAAAGAGGAATCAAGTAGAGAGTAAGCACAAGAGACATCATGGCTAAGCTCAAGCAAGAAAAAACTCTGAATCTATTCTAACCATCATCTGCCAAAGTAAGAAGAAACTTGATGAATCCTTCCCTCCAATCTCAGCAACTATATGAAGAGTAAATGTATAATCAGTGTTCAGAAACATTCTTCAGCCATTGTACTAATGCTGTTCATCCTCACCTCAACAAGCTTTGTAGAAAGGAGAACTTTGATTGTGTAAAATAAACGTGTGAAATCACTCCCCCAGATTAATATGCATTAGAACTGGAGGGATATACATTTTTTTAACCCTCAAGTTCCTGGTGTTGTAATCAAGGAAGAGACTTGTTCTTCCTGGTGAAAGTTATTACACATTAAAGTCTCATTAAAAATCCTCAAGCACCCTAGATGATAAAACCACACCAAGAAACCACAAGGAATGTTTCTAGAGAGTAGTACAGTTATGAAATGTAGTCCAAGAAGAATTTAACCATAATCAAGTCTGTTAAGCTGTATACTGTATAGTGTATAAGTGTACTGTGTATAGTGTATAAGCTGTTTACTGTACGTATTACTGGTATATAGAGATACAGAAATACACAGATTTTGTATAAGGCCTTCTGACCACTTCCACAGAATTACTGCCAAACTCTCTCTGAAGCATTTGGAATGGCTTAACACAAACATTTTGGTTGTAATCAACTCCTTGATTTTTTTTCCAGCTCTTGGAGGCACTTTCATTAAACATCTTCAAAATTACCAATATGAAGACCGCTTTTATCTACAAGACAGCCTTTATCCAGAATACAAATACTTACAAAAAGTAAAAAAAAAGCACTTAAAAAAAAAACCAAACATTTTTTTAGAGCTGTGGGAGATTTTTTGTGGCTTTGTGGGTTGTTTGGGGATTTTTTGGTTGTAGCTTTGGGTTTTTTTTCCTTTGTTTTAATGACTGAAGTAGTACATTACTTTGATAGTTTCTTTATTGTAATTTCATTTCTAGTTCACTGTTCATCTGTCAAAGTAAATGCATTACTACAAATTGCTATTCAGACATTGAATATCAAAAGCATTCCTTGAAAAATACATTACAAGCTCATTGCACCTAACTTACTTGCTCAGGATGTTGACTTGAAAAATTTTAGGCTCAAACTAATGAATTCCTCCCTGTACATGTTATTTATTTTTACACACAAAAGGAACAAAACTTAACCATTATTCAGCTTAAAGTGCTTTCCAGAACTGAGTAACAACCACTTCGGATGCCTACTGAATTGCAGAGAAAGCTATCGTTCCATCTAATACTCTAACCAAGAAAAGTCTGCGCAGTTATTTAAGCACCCATCAAGATGAGGTTTTGAAGCCTCTGTGGATGGATCAAACCTAATGTAATTTCCAACACCTATTGCTAAACTACCTTTAAAATAATGATTGTTGTGTTTATTCACTATAAAAACCAAAACCATGAGCAATTGTAAAATGAAAAGCATCATCTATGAGAACAGAAATCAATATCTTAACTAGATATCTTCACACTTTCCACAAAGTTATTTTTGCCCAATGTTATGAAGAAAAAAAGAAAATCAGAAATATAGACTTGTTTCCTTATTTATGCACTCTCTGATATCCTGATAGTGGTGATTTAGATTTATTGTACTGTGCTTAGTGCAGACTGTTTGTGGCCAGTGCTCACCACACTAATAGGAAATTTAAGATCATTTTTCTTCACACTGTAAGAGCCCAAATATCCAGGAAACCCTATAGACTAGAAGAACATGGTAGTTGGCTTTTAAATGCTTATAGAAAGGAATGACAAGATAGTAACAATAGTAAACAACATCCACCCCTCCCCAGCTCTTCAGTAATCCTTCACAGATTATCAATTGTCACTGAACTTCAAAAATAATTGTTCAAAGTCTCTTTCAAATCTGAGCCCAACAGCTATTCTCATCAGCACTGAGGTCCCTCCCAGCTCAAGCTCATTTCCCCTTTCCAGCCTTTTGCTTATATAGAATCCAGGACTGCATGCAGCATTTGGTATGCTGCTGAAAGCAGGTTTCTCCTCTCTGCCTGCATTCCCTAATTCTTCAGTCTTCCTGCCACAAACCCTTGCGAGACGCAGCTCCTTGTACGTGACTCTCCAGGTTGAATTTAGAAATTCAGAGGTTAGTCATCACCCAACTAAGGTGCTGTTATAAAACTGCAGTTATTATAACACATGATGCAGCTCTGTCTCAGTGTGTGCACACACGTGCCCATCTGTTTCACTATGCCTTTGCAGCTCCGCTACATTTGCACAAATACCAACACAGTTCAGACCCAAAGCACTTCATCTGTGTGTCATAAACTCAGATTTTACAAACCCATTTTTGGAACTGGAAATTTCTGGAAGTTAGCTATTACAGCTCAGTATGCTGTAACAGAAGGCTGTGTGGAGACCTCATAGCAGCTTCCCAGTATCTGAAAGGGGCCTATAAGGATGCTGGGGAGGGACTCTTCATTAGGGACTGTAGTGACAGGACAAGGGGCAATGGGTTAAAGCTTAAACAGTGGAAGTTTAGATTGGATATAAGGAAGAAATTCTTTACTGTGAGGGTGGTGAGGCACTGGAATGGGTTGCCCAGGGAA